>WBNH01012720.1:0-42455 GCA_013401255.1 Urocolius indicus | reverse complement strand
TACAGAAAAAAGGGATGCCCCAAGGTCCAGACACTCAGCATTTATATACTTGTATATATTAATAAGATCCCCTCTCAGTCTCCTCCAGACTAAATAGCCCCAGTTCCCGCAGCCTTTTCTCATAAGAAGATGTTCCAGTCCCCTGATCATCTTGGTGGCCCTGTGCTGGAGTCTCTGCAGAAGTTCCCTGTCCCTCTTGTGCTAGGGAGCACAGAACTGAACACAGCTTAACCATCATCTGTAAGAGGAGCTATGAAAATGAACAACTAAAGGAACGGAGGAAAGCAGAAACCTGCACTGAGGTTATCTTAAAACCATTCTGAGATATCATGAGGGCCGAGTATCTTGCCACACCCTCAGGTGGCATCAGAGATGCTTTCAACCATCTTTTTAGGGGATTGTAAGTTCTATACTATGTCCATTAAAGAAAAAAGCACAGGATTTCAGCTTCATGTTTCTCTTTCAATGTACAAAAGGAGTCCTTCCCCAAAAGGAAAACTACTGCTTGAACAGAAAGAACACAGTTTCTTCAGAACTTATAAGTCTTTGTTCATAAAAGGACACAATTAAGGGAAGATAACAGAACTGAAGACTCTCACACCTTTTACAGTTAATTTTTGTTAACTATTTTCATTTTATGATGGTGCCATTTTATTTCTACCTTTCCCAAGTATGTTCTTACTATGTAATGGTTCATTAATGCTGATGGCTCTAGATAATCGACGCTGGAAAAAAGTTATTAAGAGCATATACGGTGAGCAAAAAGCTTCCTACTCAAGTATTTGTGCTCTCTCTTTTTGGGCCTTGAATGACTCTCTCTATAACACACCAACTTGAAGTTCTATTTTTAGCACAAGTCAGGTATTCTTTTGCCTGGAAACAAACCTTTACAGCTTGTTTATTTTGAGGTACTTTCAAATAAAAAGATCATCGGGTGGCAAAACATTTACTAAGACAATTCTAAACACTGTTACCTGTATGTCAGACCTGTATGTTGGATCTTTGTGGAACAGATATCACACTAGACAAACATTTTACTATAACATGACCTTTACAAACAGTTGTATGTAAAATAAAAGAGTGCCCCAATGGTAAGCAATTTATTACACATCACAAGAAAATACATTTAAAAGCCACAACTGATTAATTTTTTAAATTAGCATATCACCTGTTATCTTTCTCCTTACCTATTACACAGAAAATAAAAATGGCAATGCAGCTAAGGGAACTGTAGCTAACACTCTCAGACATTGATTCTGTCTGCTGACCAGCATCCAGGTATTGAAAATACTACTGCTGCGAAAGAGCGAGACCAGTCAGCACCTATGCAAACACACAGATAGCTTAGCAGTAAAAATGTCACCTAGTGATTACCATGAACTGAAAATATACCCCGCTAAATAATGTACATAGTCTGGGCAATTAACATAGGCCGATTCTACAGGCAAAAATAGGTATATGGGACAGGGAGAAAGAGAGAAAGTAAGAGAGACTCAGGAAGAAAAAAGCTAGACAGAAAGAACAATCTCAAAATAAAAGTGTCTGGTGCCAGACAAGAAACACAAGAGAACCAAATAGAAATTTAAATTTAAAGTCTTCCTCATTCTGTGTAATCCACAGCAAAATCAGATATTATACCAGTATGAAAGGAAGGGTATGGGTCCTGCTCACAGCAAAACAATGACAAAGTGTAGCTCGAGTAGGAGACTGAGTTGAGCCAGTCATCCCTTCAACATACTTTAATAGGAACTATAGCAACTATATGACAGATGTGATCAAAGCCCCATAGGACTGGTTGTGGTAAAGGGTAAGCTGTAAGGTTGTTCCCTCTCTCATCCCTCCCCTACTAGTACTGCTTGGCTTAGCACAAACTACATGTCTTGTGATGGGGACGTGGTCACCCAGCTCTTCCATCCCACTAGCAAATGACTCCAATTTTATTCAGTGCAGAAGTAACCTCTGTCCAAGTTACTTGTCAGCATAACTAGATTTTGAGCCATTAGTTTTTGCTGTTGTCATTGCCTAAGGCACCCATTCAACTCATCTAGCACTCAGCTGCAGGTTTCTGAATTCATACTTATTTTGACTTCTTTTCAGAACAGAGAAATAGTTTGGAAGAGAGGAAATTATCCACAAAGAGGAAGTTCTCTCATGCCAGAGAAATATCTGTATCAGCAGAAGAAAATAAATAATTCACTGAGATGCCTTAAAACGAGATATAAAGATGACAAACCAGCTGTCAAGTACCATTTTTTTAAATCTCTGAACATTTTAACGTGTTTATAGAAACTGCACAGTCATCATTTTTATTATAAAGGAGAAAGATAATTCCAACCAAAACTCGGCAAACTACAAACCCTTCTTTACCTCTCTTAATGTCATCCAGCTGAGGCTCAGGTGAAGGATTATCTTTCAAAGGAGAAGTTTTAGGTCCAACTGCTGGCTTGGTTTGGGCTCTGAACTGAGAAGGAGGCTGAGATGCCCGGGCAGATTGTTGTTCTATTCGGGCTTGGATCTTGCTGCTGCCCTCTGCTCTGAAAAAAACACCCAGAGATATTCAGCAGCATTGTGCAACTGTGTTCTGATTTTTCTAGCACTAATGCATCATCTGTGATATCCTTTTGTATAGATCTCTGCTTCATGAACAGTGAATTACAGCTTTCCGTATGCAACACTTGCTTTCAACAGCAAATGAGCGTATACAACCACACTGCAACACCCTTACAAAATGTATTTTCCAATCCAGATGTGGTTCAGTGGTGCCAAATTTTCTACTTGAAGAACAATGAAGGCTTTCATTTAGCAATTAGTATTTGTATTTTTTAAAAAAGAACAAGTAATCATCATAATTTAAAGTAACAAATCCACCCATAACAAAATTCTACTTAAAACAATTGTGGCAAAAGAATCAATTTTCTTACTTGCATTTAAACCATCTCAGACTGAACTCTCTTAGAGGTCAACCAGACCACAGCAATCCTTCTTACTGTGAAATACAGCATGAAAGTACTTAATTCCTGGTTTTCATTCATTTGCTATTATCCTTTAAAAATAGTTTAAGCTGTTTCCTTAGTGGGAAAGAGTCTCCAGAATAATGCTATGTACATCTAGCTGTTCAATTCAAATCAGGTATTTTTCCCTTTAACTGAATCAATATTGTGATTCAGACTGTAGGACAGTTGATATCCTTGTCAGAAAAGAACCTCAAAACAAAATACTTCTTCAGGTCTCTCTTATTACAGCATAATAAGGTTAAAGTGTGTGGTGTATTTATCACATCGCATCAAAGCCTTTCAGGTTATAGCTTGATGTAGCACAACACAGAAGCAGCTTATGTGGATACTGGAGCTCAGTTTCAGTCCTGGGAGGGTTGTAGCTCAGCAGTGTGTATGAGCTAATCTCCAAGCAGAACTTCCTGGGACTTCACCTGCTATCTGAGCTAATACCTTTAGCAGTAACTCGCATAGCTCTGTGCCTCATTGAATTGTAGCTGCAACTTCAAAAATGAAGCACAGAATCACCTCTTCACTCATCACTGAAATGCAGCTGTTAGATATCACACAGAAGTGAGGATCTGGGAGCGCATTCACCATATCACGTGAAAGGTAAAAGCAGATTGTTTCCAGTATTCATTATGCTCTTGGAACTACAGCAGGTTTTATGTAGGGTAAGTGCCATTACTCCCCCACAACATCATCAGGACGTTAACTAAAAAACCTTGCTCCCACAGAGTGTCAATGGGTTGGTAAAGATCAAAGTAGCCTTGAAAGAAAAACCCACCCTGACACTTCTGATCTAGAAGACTGAATGACTTTGCAAAGCACTATTCCTCAAAACAGGGAGCCTCCATTCTTTACTACTCTGCTTCTGCTTGAGAAAGTATTTTTCACTTCACCAGGTGAGACAACTCAGTGGATCCAAACACCTCGCTGAAGCTAAGGCCTCCTGCACTTTTCTCCTTTCTGATTTAAGCTTCATCCACACAAAGTCCAGCAGAATTTAAATTAGGAATTCAAATATGATCCATGACATGCTCATATCCACTGGACAAGATGAATGCCACACGGATGGATTTTCACATCACTGACTCAGAGGAGGATTACAGTCCATTTACCTTGATCTCAAGGTGTTCTTGGCAGACTTCTGGACAATTGCTGATGAGCTGCAAGTGACATTTCTAGCAGCTTTAGCAGCTAAAAGTTCTATACTCAAATAAAGCATTGTGTTTTGGTTTGGTTTTTTTTTTTAACATATAACTTGTAAAATTATTTAAGAGCTGCTTCCTCATGAGACATCTGAATAACCACTTTCTCTTTACATCTCAATAACCTATGGCCCAGTGAGACTGAAAGAACGGTACCTGGAGGCTTCAGGTACTTGCAGAGCAGCAAGATGACTAAAAATATTCCAGCCACAGTCTTTGTAGCAAGTGTGCAGTGAAGTAAGAGAGGATTTTTGGCCTCAGCAATCCTTCTAGGCAAAACCTCATAACCATTATTTCTACAGTTCCACTCCCAGCTGAAGGCTTTTTTTTTTTCAGACTTGTGTTCTACTGTATGGATCACTGAGCCAATACAGGGATGTGATTATTGTTCCCTAAGCTTATATTATTAAAATGTCATGACTCCCATAGGAAGCTGTAAGGACCAAACCTAGAAAGCCCAACAATCTTTCTGTCAGCCTAGTATTTCCAAGGTCTTTTTCAGCTAGCTAGAGATTCCTGAAAAACATTCCATCCTTCAGACAGCTTCCAAAGTTTTAAATCAGAAGCGTCTCATTGCAAACTATCATCATGTCCTTTCAGCAGTGGAGAATTTACTAATTCTTTACTCTTGGATTCATGCTCCTATTTGCATTTTTAGGCAAGATGATAGGCCATGTAATGCCCATAAAGCTTAGTAATTGAACATCACCACAAAATAAAAGAAAACTGAGTTCTGGTTGAAAAGACAGTCTGAAAAAGAAACCTCAGCAAGAATTAATGCTATCAACAGCCCTGGCCTTAGTTTTACCTTGTTTTCTTAACGTGAATGCTGCTGCTAAGCTTTTCCAGCACATATTCCCCAGTGTCATGATTGATGATAAGCACACAGTCCTTCTGATATGGCCTTTTATTTCCTTTAAACACAGTCATTGGTGGAGTTGAACCCTGACATCAAAAGAAAAACAGAACATATTTGTTTGGTTATATTCCCCTACCCCAAAAAATTATAAACACTAAGATAAATGAATGTATGTATTGCTCTGACCAAGAGGCTAAGCAGTTAAAGTTTAGCTCCTGCAGAAAATGTTCATTCATGAAAGGGGAAAAATACAGTTACATGCAGTAGATCAGACATTTCTTCATTGCAATATTATGCCTTTCATCATTTTAAATGTCTCAACGAGGGCAAAACATCTTCTCTGTGGTTGCTATTATTTACAGTCTCAATCCCAAAATGGTAACATAACTGAATTTGCATAGCTGGTCTTGACAAGTGTCAGAAATCTTCTGGGTATTTCTGCTCTGGAAATCTTGGGTTTGGGTAAGAGGAAGTTCTAATTATTGATGTAGCAGAACTGCTGCCTAAAGGAATTCATGTTCCATTGAAAAATAATTTAAACTGCTATGTATATTACACGTCTTTTAAAAAGACAGTATTCACAGTGGATTACGAGCAACTGTCACAAACTGTGGTAAGAACAGCTGCCTTCTTCAAAGTCAGATTAGCAAGTAGATGCTACGCAATTATACCAAAATGTCTTCTCAAAAGCAAATGGGATATTTTGACACCTTCCAAAAGGTTCCCAAGTCTAAACAATACTGCATAGAGGCATAAAAGTCTGTCTTGGACTGAGAAGCAATAAAGACAAATTGGTGGTGCAGGCTGGCTAACAGGTATTGCTGAGATTACGCTCAGCTGCACTGCATAGGCTGACCCATACACATGACCTGGGGCTTACAGGAGACAGGGTCTATGGTCTGTCTGTGTATAGCAGCATGGACACACATGTATGTTATAAAAGTACACGTTACTCAAAGAGGATATAGAGAAATACTTTTGCAGCTATGAAGTATATTCAGATTTCTGTGCAGTATACAGCTACTGTACAAAAGAAATTTTAAAATAAGTTTATTCATGCATATCTTTGCACATGCTCTGTAGGAAAGCAATCAAAATCAGGGAGAAAAGGGGGAAAGAAGCACTCTTCTACATTGTATTCTGAATAGTAAAAATGAACAGTCATATTTTAACCACTCAAAAGCAATTCCTATTTGCCATATTGCTAATGAACAGGTTATGTTTGAATTTGAAATGACTTTGGAATAGCAAGAGTGAAAAATCTGAATTCCTAAAGATATAGTAAGAGATGTAGATATGATTGAGAAAAGATGTTTCAAGGAAGTCCAGTCTTGAAAGGCATTATTACATTTTTATCATTCTTACATTTAAGAGAGGAAATCAACAATTAAGAGAAGAAAAAGCAAGCTGAAAGTCAAATCCTGATCACTGTTGACAACTAAGTCAAGAAACGTATAATACATAAATTTACTGAAAACTGATTAAAGTCTGTTGGCTATCATTCTGCTACCCAGAAGCCTCCTAAATCAGTAATGCTGACTTTGGCTAAAAAAATAAGCAGAAATGGAACCCTGCTTAAGGAAATTATTGGTCTCACCCTTCTACTTCAAATGAGATGTTTAGGTTTTATGCTAGTGCCTAAATAACATAGGCTTACAGATTCTGTTGATTATAGGACTGAGTAAGCAGGAAGGTGAAAGAGGTGATATTTAATCATTTTGTTTTCACACATCAGGGTTTTTTAACAGAAATTCTGTACTTCCCCAGCCAAGACTCAATCAAATATTAAAGCCACTAAATTCACATGTAGAAACAGTACTTCAATTTATGCAAGCAGAAAGCAACATCAAATATCTCCACTGAACAAGTTACCCAAGATACCCTCAGGGATCAGCCAATTTCAAAAAACATCTCACAATCTGTATCCTATCCAGTTTTTGGGCAACTGAATACCAAAGTAGGATCCAAGAAATTCAGTAAGTCTTTTCAGGGTGAAACAATCTCAAAACTTCTCAATTTTTTTCCAGAATACTCAGTGTTTCCCAGCTATCAGAACACAGGCAGCATTGCCTTGGAACAACACACACACAGTGGCTGCATTCAGTGAAGTTTAATGCCTAAACCTCTTAAGCACACTATAAGCTTAAAGCTGTTCCTACTCATGGGAAGACAATCAAATTAAACCTATCAGCACAGCAAGTCAGAAGGGGACATTACAAGTGATGTTGTTCAACACAAAAGATGAATGAACACTGCTGTTCCCAGTCAACCCAAGATAGATGCCTCTCCTTTTAATCATATTGTTAAGTGCTCTCAAATAGCACTACCACGCTCATCATTTTTTATAGAGAAAACCCAGTATGTGACCTCCTGCAGCACTAAAAGTGACCAAAACCATATACAATCAGGAGCAGGGGGAGGTGGGTTAAAGCCTCATTCAGTGAGAATTACTGCAGTACCGTCACCTACCAGTTAAAACCAACAACACGCTAGAACAAACCATACCAAAAGGATCTGACACACAGCTTTCACACTGGCTGATGCCCCCCTGCAATCACCATACCCATCAATGCCTGTGAATTCTGGTTTATTGGCTTTACACATATCATAAACTTCAGCTAATAAACAATTGCACTTCCAGTAAGCAAGCACTTTCTTTTCTTTTGGTAAGGAAATCACTGAACCTGCAATTACAAAACAGCTGCACCTATAAACAGTTTGATCACTTGTTTTACTGCTGTTTGACCGTCATCCTCACACAGTAGAACTTTACGGCATAATTTGAGGAGGAAGTGGATAGGAAACCACTTCATTGCCATCCATCTGAACTGCCCCCCTGCTTCCACTGATAAAGGTAAAGGCAGGGAACCCTCTATACCATCTGTACATGTTTTAGTATTAGGCAAAATATGCTTCAGGCCTACTTGTGGCTTCTGAACATCAAACCTGAAAGAAAACCCAAATTATTCTGCCTTTCGTCCTTAAGCTAGAGAACTAAAAATAGATGGAAACCAGATATGGAGCTTCAGATATCAGTAAGGGTCTTCTTGTTAATCCAAGAGTAGGAAGGAAGGAATCAAAAGTAAAGGTGAAGAACAGACACATAACATCCTTTTAGAAAGAGTCACTTGTACAGTCCTTTCCAAAAGCAATGCACTACAAGTCTGCCTGCTCAAATATTGAACCCACTTGTATTAACTATGATGAAAGTGAAAATAACATTTACATTAGACTGTTAACTACCTTG
Organism: Urocolius indicus; assembly: GCA_013401255.1. Lineage (NCBI taxonomy): Eukaryota > Metazoa > Chordata > Aves > Coliiformes > Coliidae > Urocolius > Urocolius indicus. The sequence continues at coordinate 34,145 of WBNH01012720.1, read as the reverse complement.
CAAATTTATTGGAGAATAAACAAGGACACATATATAATAAACTTACTGGAATATGTGGCAAAGTGATTGTTACGTCATCTCCTTTACCCACTTGGAGGTCCCCTTCACAAGACGTGTCGATCGATGCTGGTTTAAAGTCATCTAAAGAGGGAAACAATTGAGGTTACATTTCTTAAAGAGTCTTCAGAAGTGTCTTCCTGCCCTGCAAAGAGTCACAAGCTTTAATGTCATTATAGGTAACGTTAAAATACATGCTATTGTTTACAGCAGGGGTGGGATAACACACCAGTGCAATGTGTTTACGTTCGGTGATCCAATCATACGACGATAGAAGATTCTCAGCTTTCTTGTTTTTTAAAGTGGGAGTAAGGTTCTAGACCTTGTGCTTGAAGACCAAAACCAGACTTCTTCAAAACCCAGGCACTGAGTGACAATTTTGTAAGCAAGTGCAAAACTGTACTGTGCATCTCAAAAGAGAATCAGGTTAAAAACCCGGGGCTTTGTGTGGCTCCTGACAATTCCAAACCTAAAGACTCTCTTTGTGACTAAGACTAATTTAGTGGCATCCACTCATTTAGCCTTCCTGATATTTCTGGCTATTTAACAGCCACCTTGCTTGCACAATACCTCCTCAAGGGTAGAGGAGACCCAAAATCTCACTTATCAGGGGAAAAAAAAAAACCCAAAAGAGGTGTTGATCTTACTTCAGTAGGCTCTGTGCTAGTCCAAAGCCACTGTGGACAGAAAACATAAGGTGAGACACTGTAATGGCTTAAAACTAATTCTAGTTCAAAGTATTTTTGCTGTACTGTATAAAATGCTTTGTCTCCCAAACAAGGCATTTACTTGAACTAAGAACATTTAAGTTAAAAGCATTTTCCTCTCATTATTCTGCTGTGCTGATGAGCCATTAAAAAAACCAGAAAAAACTATCAGAAGCTGTAATATTTTGACAAGATAATTGAGACAAAGTGAAATATTATTAGATAGATATAGGTTGTTTTGGTTTTCCTCTATTCGATTCTAGCATCTCTGCATATGAAGATATGCAATCATCTACATGATTAAGGTTTTAAATTACTGCATAAGAAATCAATATCTCAGAACAAATTTTAAATATAATTCTACTATGAAAAGCACATTTGTAGAAAAAAAAATCTTAGATAAAATCCTCAGCTTGTAACAAATTCTCATTGAGAAGATGTTAATGTTTAATTGAGTTTTACTTTGACAGCACAACAAGCAGAATCAAGCACACTTGACTTAATCCTCATGTCTTAACTGCCAGACCAAATCATACCCTGCATTATCATCGGGGCTATCTATTTCTAGCTGTTGTTTCCCACCTACTTTATGTGCAAGCTTGCTAAATAAAACAAACCAGCAGTACAAGAGCTAGTGTCTTTGCCAAAAGGGGATCAAGAGTTTCAACAGTGCAGTCACTAAATTAGAAGCAGTATCACAATTACATTTCTTAGGTATCAGCAAAATATAGCTACTCTAAACAAATCCTCAACAAATTGTTTATGTCTGGTTAGCTTACTAAGGTGTAGATGCTTGGCCAATCTTGCTGTAGATCAAGTGCACATATGTCACAGAATCATAGAACGGTAGGGGTTGGAAGGGACCTTTAGAGATCATCTAGTCCAACCCTCCTGCAGAAGCAGGTTCACCCAGATCAGGTTGCATATATCCCTCCAAATGTACCCACAGTCCTTTTTCCAACAGTCAGGTGTTTTTAAGATGTGTTTTACAGGGATAATCCACTTTTCCAGTACAGTATTTAATAAACAGTACAGAATGAAATGCAGCATTTGAAGAAGGCCGAAACAAATTTAGCCTACAAAATCCTCTTATTGTAGTTTGTGTGAAGAGGATTACGGTGACAACGCAATGCTCAGATTCCAGATAAACCATTCCAGTTCAACAGTCAGAAAAAAAAATTATAACCAGGAATTTGAGAGATCTCACTTGAAAGTCATGGATGGAAAACACTGCACACAGAAAGCTCTTTTGAAATAAAGCTGCACGATTCCAGTTTTAGCCTAAACAGCCCAGGCTTTGCAATCCCTTAGATGAATTGATTACTGAAGCACTTTCGATTCCAGAAGTTCAAGTGTATTCCTCTCTGGATATGGCTTGGGCATAATTTGTACAATGACAACAACCTCATTCATTTGACAGCTGGGCTGTTTTAAAACTTTCATTTACAAATGCAGGTTTGCTAGTGTGTTGGTGCTGGATAAAACTGTTCAGTGTCATGTATGAACAGCTGAATGTACCAAACATACAGTACGGTATATTTTAGCATGGTGGAATTATGTATAACCGGAGGGTTGAAACACAAAAATGTAAGTGTTAATCCACCAGACAGAGTTTACTATTGAGCAAAATAGCTTTGCCTCAGTCATTGACCATCTGCTCAATCTAGAAAGCCGCTTTCAAGTTGCACTTGGGTGACTAATATCACTGAAATGACTTGTTTGCAGTGTATGAATACAACCACGAGAATGGGCCTGGGATTATGCATCATAAAACAAAAAATCCTACTGTTAACTGTATAAATTCTCAACCCTAATACAATGCTACTGAAATACAAGTTTAGTATTAGTTTCACTTACTGTTGGTGATGTACTGCTCGTCTTAAATCCTAGACTCATTTAGGGGAAGAAAAAGCAGTTTCTTGCCCAAACAGGGAGATATTGTGAGCGCCTCTTCAAAACAATCTTCTAATATGAAATTAACTGTACACACTGCTAAATAGAGCAGCTGGAACAATATCTGGTGTCTTTAAAAAAACCCACATATTCTTCCAAAACTTTGTAATTGCTGTTCCAGATCCTACCTCAGGCCTCATCTTACACTTATTAGGCAGTACCGTGTGCGTCTGTGTCATTTCTGCTCGCCTCCTTGGGAAGTGACTTCTTAGAGCTGGCTGGAGTTAACACAGCCAGGGACAGGGCTGCTGGGTTACACGTGAAAGTGAACTGGTTTTAAAATCAAACCGCAGGTGCTTGAGCTGCCAGCCAGCCACGCTCTTCAGGCACTCTCCTATGGCCAAAGCCTGCAGTGACCTGCCCTGCAACTGCCACTAAAATAAAATACAATGGCAGGCCACCACCCCCCCAGGGAGAGAGGGAAAAGGGCCAGAGGAGAGCTAGCGGGGAATAAAGGCATGGGGTGCCGGCACGGAGGAGGCAACACGGAGGCCGCCGCAGTCGCTGGGGAGCGTGTGGCCCTTAGCGAGTAAAGAGCCGCGGCGAGACCTCGGCAGGGCAGCTCGGTGGGGACGGGACGGGACGGGACGGGACGGCGCGGGTGCCGCTCCTCGCCCGGCGGGGAAAGGTCCCGGCACAGGGCGCTCGGCGGCTGCAGCAACACGGGCAGCGCCGGGACGGGCAGCGAGCGACGGGACGGGACGGGACGCGTCGGGAGAGGAGGGAGGGAGAGCAAGGAGAAGGGGTGGTGCTCACAGCGGATGGTGTGGAAGGAGGCTTTGGGCCGCCTCTCGAAGCTCTCGCCCAGCTGCAGCGGGTGCTCCTCCTTGTCCAGCAGCGAGTTCGCCGAGCCGTTCATAGCCCCGCTGCCCGTCCCGTCCCCTCCCCTCGCAGCCCGGCCGGTCCCTTCCTCTGCTCCGTGCGCCGCCTCCTGCCGTCCTTCCGGGGCTCGAGTGCAGCGCACAAAGCGCTCCGGGGGACGGGGCGGATAACGGCGAGGCGAGGCAAGGCGAGGTCGCTGGGGCTGATCCGGGGCTGCCGTTACCTGCGGGGAGGGCTCGGCTCCCCCGAGTGCCGTCCCTCGCAGGAGCGGCGGGGCGGGGCGGGGCGGGGGGCGTTCGGCAGCGGGACAGCGCTGGGCGGAAGAGCTGCCCTATGGGGAGCCGCGGGGGGGACTAGCGGCGCGCGCTCTGATGCGTTAAACACCTTTAAAGTGGCTCTTTAGCCTAAACACACGCTGTTTAAACTGTGCTGTTAAAGCTTACCGTGCTGAATTCCCACCACGGAGCTTTCTAAGCACAAATGGGTCAGTGAAAGGTTTAGATTGGATTTTGTTTTTTTCCCCTTGCCTCATTCCCTGATGTGTTTTTTTTAATGTGTTTTTTTGGAGAGTGCCAGGCATAGGGTAGGTTTTTCTCCGATTAAGACTTCCAGTGGAACTTACTCTTTGTAACTTCTCCCATTGTTTTTTTGAGGGAAAATAGGGATGTGTGTCCCCTGTAAAACTGGACAAAATTGTTACAGCTCGTTATTTTGTATGCACACGTTTGTATTTTATGTTTGTTCATATCATGTAAGATAAAATACGTAAGTGAAGCGCTGTTTTGTTTTGCTTTAGGCCGTGTATTGTTGCGTTTTCTCATTTCCATTTTGGTAAAATGACACCCATGCCTAGTCCTGGGCACTGACATACGTGAGTGACACATTTTTTTGGCTACCTGGGCTTCCCTGGGAGTTACTGGGCCGTGCAGTATTTTAACTTGTGTGTGGCATTATCCAGGATCCAGAGTTTTGTGGCAAGGCAGAAATCAGAATTGGTTTAACATCAGAGTAAATATTTGAATCCCTTTCCAGCCTACACTGAACTATTCGTTGCTTTGTTTTTATTAACTTAAGAAAGTAAAACTGTATTTTTAAAAACTGATGTGGATACTCAGGAGGAGGGAGTGGAAGGAGTTGTTTTAAATGCTGGTGGCTTCTCACAGAGGTGCAAGCAGGAAATAGAAATGCTAACGTTAATGCATTTTGGTTCATCAACTTTAATGGTACTATTAAATGTCACTTGGTTCTTTTTTCTATTAACAGTTTTTTTGAGGTGTTCCAACTGGGGTTAACAAGCAACACAAACCCCTTGCTTTTTCAAGTCAGTTTTAGTAAAAATAAGCTTAGAGCTGCAGCATCTTTCTCTTATTAGGTAGCTTTCTAGCATGCAGGGGGAAGACCAGCAGACTCTGTTAAAGTCTTTGGCATCACTGTGACAGCATATTCTGTTGATAGTGTAGATGGAGGATTTCTTGAAGTTAAGAGAAATCTGCCGACATTGCAGTCCATCAGGTAGGACAGATCACCATAAAATCGTAATAAGTGCACACTCTGACTGTCATTTTTTTCTTTTGCTTCTAGATCCTTGGTTGTTTTACCTAAGTGAAGTGATGGTGACATACACTAAAGAAAAAAAGTCACCCTTTGGTCTTTGGCGTTCATATTTGTGTGAAAGAATCTAGGATGTCCCAAGAAAAGACATCAGACAATTGCTTAAATATAATAACACCACCTGCTGAAGATGGTGCTTGCCAAATAAAGGGCCATAATGCAAGAATCCTTAGCGCAGAAGAAGCTGAGAAACTGGCAAATGATCGTGTTTTAGTGTCTGAGTTCAAACAACTGAAACTGGAGAAAGAGGCACAGAAGAACTGGGATCTGTTTTACAAAAGAAACAGCACCAACTTCTTCAAAGACAGACATTGGACAACCAGAGAGTTTCAAGAGTTAAATGCATGTCGAGAGGTAAGATCTGTAGGCTTCCTCTGTAAAAAATGGGATTGATTGTTTACAGGTGGTTAAATAATACTTCTTAAAATACCACAAGGGTAAGAGCTGTCACGTGTGAAGTTTTCAGTGCCCTATATAGTTTCTCTTAATATCGGAGATTCTGCCTCAGTCAGGTGCATCCGTTTGCTTTCAATTTATAATTGACTCATACTGGATACTAGGAAGGAAATCTGGAATGTTTGTTTTGTGTTGTAAATAGACAACTTGTCTCTCTGTGATATGACATTTTCAGATGCACATCGGTGTACTTCAAAACACTACTTAAAAAAAAAAAAAGAAAAAGCACCCAGAATTATAGGCAAATTGCAAAACATTGTTAAGGGGAATAGCCAGATGCATCTGTTGCTCATTATAGCTGAATGAAAGACAAGACAGAAATGGTACAACAAGCTGTTGATTACTTAAGGGATAGATGACTAGAGAATTATTAATGTATTCTAAAAAGATTTGTAATTTTGCAGAAATCAATATTTCTGTTCTGCAGTGTCAGCTTATCCAAGGGGTGCCTATTTCAGTTTTTGAATCAGTGGTAATTAAAATTGATTATAGCTTTTTAAAATGCTAGTTGATCGATCTCTGCTCATATTGTGAGGAAAACAAAAATCATGTGTTGTGTTTTGGATTTGTTCCTCCCCAGTTTGCAGATCAGAAACTGACCCTTCTGGAAGCAGGCTGTGGCGTTGGCAACTGCTTGTTTCCACTCTTAGAAGAAGATCTGAATATTTTTGCATATGCCTGTGATTTCTCACCTAGAGCTGTTGAATATGTGAAGGTTGGTGTGATATTTGGAACTTCTTTTAGTGTCTTCAGAAGCTTCTGAAATTAGGCATGACTGGAGCAACAGACTTCTCTTGCCCTCCTTTTTGTAAGAAGGGTAGGATAGCTTTTGCCAAAAAAATGAAGGTTGATCCATTTCTTGCTCCTATGCAAGAAGCCAAATCGCAGCTCAAGACCTGGCTTTTCAGTGTCAAATTGTAGCATTATGGTAATATATGTATCTTACTTGAATGATTCGTGAAGAGTCTGTTTTTTGGGAGCACCACTATGTCTCTACTTACTGACTGTGCAGTACAAGGAAAGTTTGTTTGGGATGGAAGCTTGCCCTGGATATTCGTTTGGAGTCCCAAAGAGAATCTTAAAAATAGAGTCATGAAAGCTATTGTTAAGGAAATTTGTACCCTGATTAGAAATAGATATGTTTATGCTTATTCATAGGTGAGTGGTACTGCAGTCCAAAGTTCAGTCTTCTAGCAAGGTTGTTGGAGGCTTTGGGCTTTAAAAGTCTCCTCATTTATTAAGTTTGTGACCAGGGGTAAATTTCTGTATAGATGTTATTTGAAAGCATTCTCTTCTGGGACATTTGTTACCTAGAACTGCAAGTCTTACTACACATTTTTTCCTGTCTTTGCCATGAAATACTTCTGGCAAACAGGAGAGGATAGCAGCTCCCTGTGATGCCACAGCTGCACTGCAAGATGAGTTTGGGCTGAGTGTGTACCCTGGATTTTGGATGAGTGAGTGCTGTCTGCTTCCACAGCTCTTGCTGGAGTTCTTTCTTGCCAAGACGAGGTTTCCATTTATCCAGCAGAACTGTGGGCCAGAACAGCTCTGCTGCAGGTTACATAACATGAACCTGAGCTACTGTACATCAAGAGCTGTACTTCAGTCACCTTGTAAACCAGAATTTATTTTAATAATATTTCTATATTTTTAAATAGTAGAAACAGGGATAAAACAGAAATGGTATGTTTCTGCATTGTGTTAACACACATTTGTTATCAAATTCCTGAGGGCAGACTGTTCTACTAGTTGTCATTTCACTTATGGTAGTATGCAGCAAAGAATTTATGGTTGCACTAGTCACCTATTGGAAGTTAATATTCTTTTGTCATCATGTTGCTCAATGTTACATCATGTTACACCTTTTGCAGTAACAAATGCTGGTCATTCTCAGTGAAAGCATACTCTGTTCATTTCCATAGAAAAATGCCTTATACAGTACTGAAAGATGCAAAGTGTTCCAGTGTGATCTTACCAAAGATGATCTTCTAGATAATATACCAGCAGATTCTGTGGATGTCGTCACACTTATATTTGTGCTTTCTGCCATTCATCCTGACAAAATGCATCTTGTCTTGAGGAATATCTACAAGGTAAAGTCAGCTGATTTTACAGCCTTTCAAGCACTTTGATTCTTTTTAGCTTGAAAGTACATGGTTTTCTTCAGAGAAAATAACCCCTCTTGTAATGGTGATCTTTAATACTCTGTTGCTGGAAAGAGTTCAGTGCAGGGTCACCAACATGGTGGAGTGGAGCATCTCCCTTCTGATGAAAGGCTGAGGGAGCTGGAGCTCTTTAGACTGAGGGGTAATATCATTAATGTTTACAAGTACCTAAAGGGTGGATGTCAGGAGGATGGAGCCAGGCTGTTCTCAGTGATGTCCAACGATAGAACAAGGGACAATGGGTACAAGCTGGAACAGAAGAGCTTCCAAAGAAACACAAGGAAAAACTTCTTCACTGTGAGAGTGAGGGAACACTGGAATGGGCTGCCCAGATGGGTTGTGGAATCTCCTTCTCTGGATGGAGTTCCTGTGTGACCTACTCTAGGTGGTCCTGCTCTGGCAGGGAGGTTGGACTAGATGATCTTTCAAGGTCCCTTCCAACCCTTAAAGTTCTGTTCTGTGGTTCTACACATATATTTAGTTTGCCTAGTATAGGAGATTTAAATATGTTTTACAATGTTGGGTTGTTTTTCTCTCTTGATATTGTGACATAACTTGGATTCTGACCTAAAGCATGCCATGAACGTGACAAAAAGTTATTTTGAACCTATGACTTGGGCTCCTAGGTTGTATAAAGATTATGGATTGTAGAAATGGCTGTGTTGACAAGGTGTTAATGACAGTGAACCAAAACTGACTTCTAGAAGATAGTGACTTGCATTTAGTATGTTATTGTTATTATTCAACACACTTGTTCTCTGGTGATTTATACGTGGGGTTTTTAGAGATCAACATTTATCTGGAAAGACTCATCTCCCTGGGCTGCCTTTGTTCATTGATAGACCCATCCAGAGGGTGGTTTAAACAATCTGGATTGTGATTGGTCTGAATTTTCTCAAGATGTCAAATATTGACTGCAGAGGTAAATAGTCAACATATTGATGCGTATGTGTGTAATTTGATATTACCGGATATCCTGTTTGGTTTGTCATCTGTAGTTTGAAAAGGGACAGTTAGACTTTTTGGCATATCTCCCATCTGCTTTCCAAAGTCAGGATTGCTTCATAGCTCATGCATGTGAAAAGGCTAATGATTGTTTTCTCTGAGGAGATACCAGGTTCATTTAACTCACCTGTAGATTTCTGCACAAATTTGCAAGTGGCAAGTACTCCTTTTCTCCTCTAACAAATACAGCTGGTATTTGGTGAGGTAGGAAAGCTGTATGTATCAAATGTCTAATGTCAGCATGGCCAATGACAATGTATTTCTAAATCTTAAACTCTTTATGACTTCTTTACCAAAGAGCAATTTAAAAAAAACAAACAATCCTATGACCCATTTTCCTGAAGTTCTTCCTTTTTTATTTCCTGTTATGTTGCAACATTCTTTCTTTCTCACATGAAAAAAGGAATATCATGATATTCTAAATTTTGTTAGTCCTTAAGCAAAACCAGGTGCTAGACTGTATACTACCCAACAAAGAAAATACCCAGTTGGGACTTCATTTTTATTGTTAAACTTTACCTTTTCTTCTTTCTTCTGTATCTGTAGAGTGTTGCCAAAAGCTTCTTTAGCCAATCAGCACTCAAACAGGTAACTTAAAACTATCTGTAGTCTAACATTCACAGGGAAGCATTTGCAAAACAGACAGTCTAGTTCATAGACAACTTTCTTTGTTGTACAGCGAATGAATTCAAGGCATATACCACTTCTGTGTTGAATGTGTTAGGATACCTTGTTTTAGTTACATGTGTGTGTATATATGTACAAGTCAATATGTCTATATATGGCTAAATTAATTTATTAAAACATATATGTATTACCTGACAGGTATTAAAACCAGGCAGGTGTGTATTGTTCAGAGACTATGGACTGTATGATCATGCAATGCTCAGGTTCAAATCTGGCAGCAAACTTGGAGAAAACTTTTATGTTAGACAAGATGGTACAAGATCGTATTTTTTTACTGAAGGTAAGATATACTGTTGAGTTCTTTGTTTTCTGTGGATCTTCAGTTTGAACATGCTTCAGGGAATTGTGAACATGCCCATGGAAGTTTTGTTTTGCACAGATGAACTGTTTTATCGTGACATACTTTGCCATCCCTTTTTGGGGAGGAAAAGGGTATTTAGACTGGCAGGACTATTTGGAGCATTTCCTTTTTTTACAGCTTCTTGGATGGGCTATAATGTGCCATAAGCAACAGTTTCTGAATTTGCTGAATTTTGTTCAGATTTGTTACCTAAGGGAGAGAGACCAATGTTCAGTTACAGAACAGATCATCTTCATGCAGCAGCTAAGCAATTACATTGGCATCGTTCTTTTAGCAAGGCTATTTCTGATGTGCAAGATGAGGTCTACAGAAGTTAATGAGATCTAAAGCAGAACCACGACGACAGTGCTGAAAAGCTAGTGCACAAATCCTACTGAGATAGCACTAACTAGCTGTGCTCACTCTGTTTTGTGTTTTGTTTTCTGTGTGATACAGTATTCAGACAGGTTTTCATTTAGTGCTCATAATGCTTTATGAAGGAAGGTAATTATTGCAGTTTACTGCTGGAGAATTTGAAGCACAGAGACATGAAGGACTTTGCCTAGACTCTCTCAGGGAATTGGGATTATAGCTCATCTTCTAACGCACAATTCCTAATGCTAAAATTTAGTGAACCTTTACTTCTCCTTGTCAATTATAGGGCACTGTGTAATAAGGGCTGTGTGTTTCTTTGAGTCTCTTTGGTCTTAGTCTAAAGCAGAATACAGTCACTGAAGAGACCAATTTGGAGCCAAGTAAATGTTATTCATATTTTGTGACATATTACCTAATTGCTTCTGATATATAAAAAACATTAATCTTGTTTGAGCTCTCTCTATTCTTTAGAGGACAATGGTGAAATTAAGATAATACAGGCTGTGCTACAGCTTCACTGAAGCATTTCTAGAACTGTTATTTATGGAGTGATTTCTGTTTAAACAATTAGCTCTTACAAAGAGAATGGATGCTAAAGGGAGAAAAACAAGAGACAGACCTAGTTGTGAAATTTTAAATACAATTTGTATTGTGTGTTAGAATTATTTTATGAATGAGAAACTCCTGGCTAGCATGCATGATTGCTTTGGGAGAAGAATTGAGTTAGGGAGGAGGAAGAGGAAAGAAGGACAAAAGAGAGAATTTATCTTACATTGCTCATATTAACAATTGCTTAGCCTTGGGCTGGTCTGTGACTATCTCATGGTTCACTTCTGTTCCTGTTTTTAATCCTTATGATCTCATTCGTCTCTCTAATTTTCATATAAACTTTGTTTACTTCTTGAGAATTCTTTTGTCACTAGAAACATGACTCCCATCATTTCCACACAGTTTGTAACCTGTGCTATTCTTCATTTGCTTAGTGCCACATACTCAGTGGTACACTAAGTAATTGCTCCATGAGATGATTTGAATAATGCTTATTTAGAGTATGTCTGGCCTCAGGTAACAACACTGAGCTTCTTATATGTAAAAAAAAAAAATCAATTTTTCTACTATTTGAAATAGTATTAATTTGTGAAGGAATGCATGGTAGTTATTTTGTATGAGGGGGAAAAAAAAAGTGCAGCTTCCTTACAATAAGATTTCAGTAGGTCCCCAATTCAGTGCAGTTTGCTTATATTTCATTGATGTGTGTCTCCCATTTTACACGAACACACTATGCTGACAACCAGTGCATGTGGCTTCATGATGGGCTTGGGTAGCCTGCACTACCACCAAAATGGGTAGCCACCTCAGTACACCACCTCTTCTAGTGCTGAGGTTTCTGTACCACCATGATCAACCCTTTCATCAGGTTTGTCCCCTTGACCAGTGAAAAAATGATGTGTCTTTGTTTTCTATCAAGTAGTCCAAGTTTAGAATGGCCTAAATTTATTGTGAAATTACCACCTGAGTAAATGAAACAAGAAGCATGAAAGGAAAAGTGATGATTTTTTAGTTAACATGACAAGTAAATATCACAAGCAGCTCTCTGTGCTGAGGTACTTCTGCCTTTCCTAAGGGAGATGTACTTTAAGATTCTTTTGTTTGTGGAAAACACTTTCAATTTGACTTAGTGGAAGCTTGGTACCACCTTATCCACTTTGCCATTTTGTCCATTTTTCTGTGTAGCAGTGGCTTGTGAACGTGTGGCAAGGGGGCAAGAGATGTGGCATGTTTTGGAAACTAAACTGAATAGCTTAAGCCTCAGTTTTGCAAGCTGTGCTGCTTAGGTTGAAGTTTCTAAAGGAGATCTGTCTGGGTTTTTATTCAGCAGTCTGTCTGCATAGAACAGCTTGAAATCTGAAGGCCCGTGTGATTTTGTTGCTGGAACAGATAAGAACATATATTTATATAAATACAGATTAGTGTTTTAAAAATAGCTTAAACATAATGGTTCATATTATTTTTTGAAATTTCTTTTCCAGAGTTCTTGTCTCAGCTCTTCAAGGCTGAGGGATACGAGCAAGTGGTCAATGAATATGTGCAACGAGAAACCGTGAATAGGAAAGAAGATTTGTGTGTGCCAAGAGTTTTTCTTCAAGGCAAATTTCAAAAGCCTTTCAGTAAGACCTAAGTTCTTGCTGATAAGCAGCAGCATTGCTTGTTTGAAAGTGGAAGCTGGCACACAATTTTTGTGTGTGTGTGTGTGTGTGTGTTCATCTTTCTGGTAAACCATTTATGACTGCATCCAGAACCTCTTGTTGGTTTTCATCCTCAGATATGAAATATGGATGCTATTTCTGATTCAAGTAGAAGATGGTTTAGTAATGCAGGCAACCTCTTTAATGTCTGTATTTCTGCTTCTAAAGTAAAGCCCGTGCAGCATTCTTGGAGGATCAGGTAAAGCACACTAAATATGGTTAAATTTAAGCATTAGTTTTCATCAGTGACTATAATATTTGTTATTTCCATTTTTATTAAAAACTATTTAAAAAATAAAGATGCTTTGGTTTTTATCACATGTTTTGTCATGGCTTGTTATAGTATTTAACTTGCTTTCAGTATTTTTAGGACTTTTGGGTATAATCTCTCAAACACAGGTATGAAATGGACTCAGTGAGTGGTATAATGTCAACTGCTTTGGTATTTTAATAATGGTATCTTTTTAATATGTTCAGCATTTAGATATGTAAACAAATGTTTATATTCTAAATAAGATCCCAATTATTTGGTTTCATGCTTGAAGAAAGATTTCACTGCAAAATCTCTTCTTTGTTCTTGGATGATACAGTCTCAAAAACATGCCTGGATCTTCAACCTGCATTTTGAACAGCTGCTCTGCAGCAGGGGAAGCTCAGAAATAATGTTGTAACTTGTGCAATGGACTATGCTAATCTTGTGTAACGTGTACAAGTTGCAACAAGGGAATTTCTATTGAAATACTAGGGTTTTTTTGTGCATGTAAGAGAAGGACAGGGCCCAGAGAGGTTGTGGAACCTCTATCCTTGGAAAGAGTCAGAAATAAGTTTGAGGGTGACCCTGTTCTGAGTAGGGATTTCATCTCTTGCAGTATACACCAGTACGCAATTGATTGACTCAGACTGTTATTCCACTGGACTTGTATGTTGCTAGATGACCCAGTCATACACATCTGATATAGACCAGAGGTGACTGCCTCTGTTCATGACAAACTATCCATAAGCTGTAATACATTTTTTTTGCAGCACTGTTACCACTGGCTGTGTGTGCACTGAGGGAAAGAAGTAATGACTTTTCCAACGTTAACGCCTCATGTCGCAAAGTTAACCAGTCAGGATTATCTGAACAAATGGGAGCTGCCAGAGGTCTTATTCAATTGGTATGTTTATAAATATTTTTTGCAGTGGATCATTGCTTTGTGTAAGGACACCACAGCTCTTTTTTTGTCTGATACCATGAACCACAAAGTTAGATTTATTATATCATCAAATTTTGGCCTCAGAGGAAAAAGCAATTAAACCGTGCAATTCTCCTAATGACTCTTTGAGGAAGATTATTACATGACATCTCCTTTTTTTATGGAGAGTATCATCTCAGGGATTTATGCATTGCTGACCCCTGCTGCACAAGCCACTAACACTTTCTGCCATAGTAGTAATAAATATCTAGTAATGTTTCTAGTAAATGAAAAACATGTTAAAAAGGGGTGTAACAATGATGGCATTATTCTAATCTGAGCAAGCATAATTTTCTGGCTTAACCTTTAGTACAGCAGTTCTGCAATGACTGCATGTAGTATGAGCTCTCTTGATTTTTTTAGTGGGGTTTGAGCTTTGCAACACCATGTGCCTTACAAAACTGGATATTTGTGTGGCCCCTTGTCGCTTTGCTATAGGATTGTCAGCATATTCAAAGGCAAATGCGAAGAACTAGGCATCACAAAGAGGAAATGAAATGCAGGCAAACATGAAAAATATTAACCAGGAGGTTTGAGTCAACCCCAGAGACTTACTGCAGCCAGCTATTGGCTTCATTTTTACACTGAACTAACTACTGCCTGAACAATAACTGAACCCCTTTTTGTGGCTGGCTTTAGCTTCAGTGTTTCTGTGTATTTCTACTGGAGGAACCCTGTCACTTTGTTTTTGTAGCAACACGTTGAATAGAGAGCAGTATTACTATTATTTCTCATTCAGTCTCATTTCCAGTCAGTCCTGGGAAATAAAATGGCATGCATTAGTGCCCCTGCCAGAAAGGCCATCAGCTGTAGTTGTCATAAAGCAGAGGTTATTTTGAGAAGGTCAGAAAGCTTTATGTGGTTGCTATGGTTTTGCTTCTGTGAAGATGAAATCATTGCAAGTTCTTGTAACTGTGGTAAAGTTTGAGGAAGTTGAGTCAGCTTTATGAAATCTTTGCCTCATCACGTGACACACACTAACTGATGGGGTGCATGTGGCCGTTGTAGTGTGAGTAAAGTGGATATACTCCTTCCCAACACTTCAAGCTTTCCCAGCTCATGTGAGCTCACCAGAGGCAGTACATGCCTATACCCCCATACCTAGTATCGTTGCTTGAACAACTGTTCTTAGATGCATGTGGGAATCGGGGTAAATACTGTCAAAAGGACTTGGAAGAAAATATACATGTGTTGAATCGCGCTCACCTTGCGCAAACAAGCTGCTATGCTGTCACTGGAATAAATTGATTGTTCTTTGATTTGTCTTCAGTCAATGGGAGCTGCTGAGACTCTGCTGTCTATAGAAGACCTTCCTTTTGTTTCACTTAAGCTGAGCTAGCTGCTCTATCTGGCAAGCATAAATAAGAAGAAGTAAGTTACTTTATGCCATCACCCTGTTCTGAGCAATGTTTAGAATAGAAGGAAATAATTATTTAAGTAGTGGGTCTGAGAAATAAATAACTAAGTAAGGTTTTATGGTTTGGTGTGCTGTGATTACGTTCTCTGATGTTCAATAAACTGATCTCTTGTTAAATCTTTTTTAGTGATGAGGAAATCCTGAATCACTTTCCAGTGTGAGGTTCTGATATCTCCCACTGGAATTAGACAACATATATTAAAGAACCATGTTAACAGGGCAGTGAGAACACAAGTCTGTCTGTGGCTATTTTCATCAAATTTACAGAAATACAATGTCTGAGTCTTCTGATATTTCATGTCCTTTACTGTTCTGTCAAATTTTGTTAATATTGTCCAATGTGTTTGACAACAGGCTAAAACTAGACAGAAATCCACACATCTATTGTGTGTATACTGTATCACAAAATCACAGAATGGTAGGGGTCAGAAAGGACCTCTAAGGATCCTCCAGTCCAAACCCCTGCTCAAGCAGGTCTACCTAATTCAGGTCACACAGGAGTGTGTCCAGATGGATTTTTGAAAACCTCCAGCAAAAGTAGATTCCACACCCTCCCTGGGCAGCCTGTGCCAGGGCTCCCTCACCTCAACAGGGACGAGGTTTTTCCCTACTGTTTAAGTGGAACTTTTTGTGTTCCAGCATTTGTCCATTCCCCCTTGTCCTGTCACTGAACACTACGGAAGAAAGCATTGCCCCATCCTCTTATGAAAGTATTCCANCCCCAGCCTGTGCTGGTGCATGGGGTTGTTCCTCCCCAGGTGCAGGACTCTGCACTTGTCCTTGTTGAACCTCTGGAGGTTCCTCTCTGCCCAGCTTGCAAGCCGGTCGAGATCCCAATGAATAGCAGCACAGCATCTGGGGAATCAGCCAGTCCTCCCTGTTTGGTGCCATCAGGGAACTTGCTGAGGGTACACTCTGTCCCCTCATCCAGGTCGTTGATGAAGATGTTAAACAAGACCGGCCCCAGAACCGATCCCTGTGGAACTCCACTGGCCACAGGCTTCCAACTTTACTCAGTGCCATTGATCACCAGCCTCTGGGCTCTGTCATTCAGCCAGCTCTCGATCCACCTCACTGTCCACTCATCCAAGCCACACTGCCTGAGCTTTCTGATGAGGATGTTACGGGAGACAGTGTCAAAAGTCTTGCTGAAGTCAAGGTAGATGACATCTGCTGCTCTCCCCTCATCTATTCAGCTAGTTGTACTCTCACAGAGGCTATCATGTTGGTCAAGCAGGATTTCCCCCTGCTTAATCTGTGTTGAGTCCCCCGAATAACCATCTTTTCCTTCATGTGTTTTGAGAAGGCATCCAGGATGTGGTGTTTGATCACCTTTCCAGGGATGGAGATGAGGCTGACTGGAGTTTCCTGGGTTGTCCTTCCTGCCCTTTTTGAAGACTGGAGGGACATTGGACTTTCTCCAGTCCTCAGGCACCTCACCAGTCCTCCATAATCACAAATGATGGGAGAGTAGCTTAGCAATAAGATTGGCCATCTCCCTCAGCACTCTTGGATGCATCCTGTAGGTGTTAAGTTTGCCCAACAGGTCTCCAACCTCATCCTCAGCCACCAAGGGAAAGTCTTCCATTCCCCAGACTGTCTCACTGTCCTCCAGGGACTGGGCTTTCTGAGGGCCAGCCTTGGCAGAGAAGGCTGAGGCAAAGAGGCAGTCAGTAGTTTGGCCTTCTCTGCATCCTCTGTCAGCAGGGCACACTTCTTGTTCATCAGCATGCATGAACAGGCTTTCTTTCCTTAGAAATATGGGTTACTGAGAAAAATCCATTTGAACTTTAAATTAATGGTATCACAGTAGGTTTTGTGTGGTTCACTTGATAGCTAAAAGGCCATGTCTGTGCATCTTTCAGGTACCTGAAGGTTTCTTAGGTTCCAAAGGCAGAATATTTAAGCAGTGAATACGTCATTATCCCTATGGTAGATTATGCCTCATTTCTATGAAAAAGTGCTATAAAAGTGTGAGCTGAAACTCCAGCATCTCTAAGAATCAGCAGCCAACTGTAAGACCTACAGCCATGGCCTCACAGGAGAAAACTGGTAAATGAAACCTGAAAGGTCATTTATAAGCCTAACTGATGTTCTTTTTTCTTTGTGATGTTGTTTATACATCTGAATATATTGAGATACAAATTAACAACTGGGAGATGTTTTATTGGCAAGATTATTTCAAAGATATTTATATCTGTTTGGGGAGGATGTCAGTGTTGAGAACAAGCACATGAAGGAAAAAAGCTAAGATCGTGTTTAAGCTTCCGAAGAAAAATAAGTGTACTGAGTTTCACAGGCCAGGGATGACATGCAATTAAATGACTTGTTCATCTAAAAGATAAAATTTGGGGAACGAATGCCTGCAGCTTCCTAAACAAAATAATGTTACAGGCAGCCAGAAGAGCAACATCTACTTGTGTACAATATTAGCAATACATGTCAGACTGTCTGGGCAGCAGAATTTCATACTGGAAAGATAATGTTTTTTATTCCCCATCCCTACCCTGTTGCTTAGGTACAGTTTGGCTAAAAAGGGTGAAGGAAGGATGTTTGGGATTTTGTTCACCAGATGGCACTAGTCACTAAACCAGCACTACCTTTCTTTTAACCCTAGCACTGAATTGTCTAAATCTTTTAACTCCGTGGTAGGAAGAGCTGATAATGATTAACTACAGTTAGGACAGCTAGTGTATTTTCTCATATGGAGTTGAGTCATCCTTTTGTCTACTTAAATACCTCTTGGCTCTCGAAAAAAGAAAAGTTTTTTTGAAAGAAAACACAGTTGCATCTCAGATACACTTCTGTAGTGGGAATGTTCTTAGCACAATGTGAGGGAGAGTAAGTTGAAATACTGTTAATGACAGCTGGGATCCTAACTGCCTCTACCTGTTAAGCAATAATGTTTTGCATGGACAACTTGTAGTTTGTTTCTGTTTGAGTCTCACTAAACTGTTACCTTTCAAAGTGCTGTGCCTTAAGGTACAGATTTCAAAATACAGTGCCCCCAGTACAGTATTTTTTAAACTCCTCAAAATTTCTGTTTATGTGAAGTGATTCTGGGATTTTTTTCTTACTTTTGTTTTATAGATGAGCTGCTCTCCAGGTGAGCAGCCATTCAAGCAGAGCTGCATGAGATGCACACAACCAGAGAGACTGTCTCTCATTAATTACTGCACAAAGTCATCTGTAATTTAATTTGCCATTTCACAGTTTCTCCTACTTTAGTAATCCCCATTTTTCAATCATAGTATCATAGAATGGTAGGGTTGGAAGGGACCTTTAGAGATCATCTAGTCCAGCTCCCCTGCAGAGGCAGGTTCACCTAGATCAGGTCGTATAGGAACATGTCCAGGAGAGTCTTAAAGACCACCAAGGAAGGAGACTCCACAACCCCTCTGGGAGCTTGTCTCCAGCAAGTGCTTGTCATTTCAAGGGAAAGAGGAAGAATAGAATAGAATTACATCTTGCTGGCTTTATATTTCACTTGAAACGTTATGTGTTTAGTATAATCCATTATCAGGCAGCGCTGATAAACTGCATGTAAAATTGCCTCCACTGCATATTATGCAACAGTTATTCTTTCAAATATTAAATATTTGACTTAGTGTAAATGCTAATTATCTGCCAGTGCAGAAACCAATTTGTAAAAACACGGCTCCTCTCCTTGCTGTTCTGACAGCCCCATTTCTCTTTATTTAGGACTGGCTTATCCTTGCTTTTTGCACAAGTACATGAGATCTGCCAACCCCAAAATAAGGAGCTCCAGGGAAAGGCTTCTTGGAGTGAAACCTGTCACCAAGCAAAGCACAGAGGCTGTATCCTAGCTGCTTCCTTCTCAGCAACTGGATGATAGGCAGAAATGGAGCAAATTGAGATTTGTTTTTTCCTACTTCACAGGACAGTGGTAAGTGGGACTAACGGGTGTGTACAGCCCAGGAGAAATGTAACAAAAGTGCCTCTTGCCAAGGGCAGCTTCTTCAAGCACAGTTCTTTCCTGGCCCCTCTCCAAGCAGTATGCCTATCTACTAAATCATCCTGTGGGCTTTCTTGCTCAGAGCTTTGTTATTTATTACCAGGGTCCTGATCCTAAAAAATGCTGAGTTGTGCCATCAATTTCTAGTGATTTCCATTGGGGGACCACAGTGTGCCATGGATTTGAGCCTAGAGACCTTTAAAGAAAAGGTTACTTTGATGTGGAACTGCAACAGGGGTTTACAAGTGACTGTTACTAGTGCGGTATTGGAGTCGTAGCACCCTGTAGTATTCTTCCTTCCCAGTCCACCAGACTTGTCCTGATTTTCACTATGTAGAAATAGTATCTGGTCTACCACTTCCTCTCTGAATAGCCAGTCATCAAAATGAAAATGTGTCATTGTCATGTCAACATTCTTGTGTCTGTACAAGCTGAGAGAGCAGCAGAGACAGTGCCAGCTGAGAGTGTACAGGTGTAGCTGGGCAGGACAAGAAATCTTCCCTTTCTGGTTAACACAGGCTGTTGGGGTATCAGAGCCATGAGACTATGAAGTTTCCCCATTCAGATCAGGGCTGTGTTCAGCCTTGGCATCTTTTTTTCAGCAGACAGTAGAACAGCAGTGGGGCAGGGATGTTAAGCAGTACCCTGGACTGTGGTGTTCCTGTTGATAAGTTGGTCTATGGAGCTGTGGCCATCTCACAAGGCAGGATGAGGTTGAATACTTGCATTTGATTGTGCAGTGCTTGCACCAAGGTGGATGCTCAGAGCCAACAGCTGTACAGCCTGCAGGAGGGGTCTGAAAACTGGCATCAGCCCTTTGTTCATGAAGTTGGATGATCTGGGCACATACTGAAGCTGCCTCTGATACACAGCTAGAGACAGCATGAGAATCCTTCCAGCCTTCCTGCTTCCCACCTCCCCAGCACTGTGTAGGGCTGAGCAGAACAGTAGAATCACTCAGACAATTTGTACCCAGGATGTGGCAGTGCTTTTCTCAGCTCCCAGCCTCATTGCCTCTCCCTTTCTACCACATTCCCAGTGTGAAACTGGGAACAAAAGGCATCCAGAGGCCTAAAGAGTGCTTGATCCCTCCTCTCTTCACAGAAGTTGAATGGAAGCATGACTGTTCTGTGTTGGAACGAATCGGTGGTCACAGCTGCCTCTGAGACTGTGCTGGAGCATTGCACCCTTGAGAAACTGTGGCACAAGCAGTTGGAATGGGATGCTGTGCTATGCAGTGGCTCACGTTGTGCTGGGCTAAGCAACTGGGGCTTGCCCACTGAATAAAGCAGACTGTGGCCAGGCTTCTTGGCAATGTATGACTGTTGTACAGCAGATGGTAAATGGAGTATAATGGACTAAGAAAATGCTCTGAGTGGGGGGAAAATGTCACAGCTAAAAATGCCATCACAGCTGACATTCTCTGCAAAAGCAGAGGCCAACTGAAAAAGCCTTTTATGCAGGCAGTGGGTACCAGTAAAAATGAAGATAGTCACGAGATTCTCTTTTTCTCTCACATTCTGAATCAGTCAATGTCTCTCAGACATTTGAAGCATGCTTCACCCTCCATGACATTAATCAAGTAAAGATAAGAGGGGATGGTGTGTGGGGAAGTTGTTTTGTTTTGAACATGGGGAATACAGAATGAAAATGCAAACTGAGGCACCAGCTTTTTCCCTCAGAGCAGGTAAAATAGTTCCTGATGAATTGCCACATGCTGACTGGGCACTGAGACAAAGCAATCAAAGAAGGATTATTACTAGAGGATACAAACCTGACCAATTCTACTGACTGTAATCTGCAAAGCAGAGGAAACACCCAGACCAGTTCATGACATTTATGAAAGTTGAGTGATACACAGCCCAATACTGTGGAAGTACCACCAAATGAAAACTACACACTACAAGGAAGGAGATCTAATGCAGAAAGGCATGCTCAAAACTGGATTCTCAATGAACAGAATGTAATGATGAAGAGACTCTGGTGAACATTGTGAGCCAAGACAATGCAGTATTTGAGAGAGAGATCAGCTCTGTGAAGAAAAATCCTCTTCATATATGAACCCAAAGAAATTTAGTAACCAATTAGAAAGGGGACATTTTTCCATGACCTAGAAGAAAAATGTTTGAAAGTGTCAAATATTTATCTTAAGCTTAGTGCACCAGAAAAGTTCTGGAAGGTGCTCCTAGCCTTCAAAAAACCAAAAGCACTTGTGTGTATTCAAGCCTCCCACGTTCTCCTTTCCTTGCTTTCTCAGGTGTAGTGAAACTGTGGGGTTTGGACCTGCAGACTGGCCCCCAAGTGAACGAATGTGAGAACAAGCTTTTTGTGTGCCACTTCCCCTCCTCTCTCTTGAAGTCCTGGTTTTCATTAAAAGGGAACATAGCTGTGTGGGCACGGGGAGAGCCAGAAGGGCCTCTGTGGGTTCTCCCGTGTGCCTGTATCATGAAGTGGACTCATCCTGGTAGACTTAAGTTGCCGTTTGAGATTTGTTGGCATTTGAGAGATTTCACTAGAAATTGCAACAGACAATAAATGCTAAGAGGAGCAAAGGTATAATTATTCAGAGGGCTGTTTTGGCAGCTTGGCTCACTGCATGGTTCTCCTTCTGTCACAGACACTTGTGAGAGAGTTATTTTATTAACTGACGAAGCTCTGAGTGATCAGGGCCATGCAGTATGTGGGTGCTGATGAGCATCATCTGTGCATGGGTAGGAAGGAACAGGGTGTTGTACCTTTTGGGAGGGTCATTTGCAGAGTCCCACCTTGCACAAGGTTGCAGACTGCATGAGGCTCCACCTACTTGGCTCGTGGTGATTTCCGAACCAGGAAATAGAGCCCATAAGCAAGTCACCTCCTATCCATCCATCCCCTTTTCCATTACATCCTTCTTTCCCTTTTTCATTCTCTTCAGTAATTTGACTTGCCTGGCTTCTATCTCACCTTAGTCAACCAAGCTACCATATAACTACCATTTGCCATTTGTATGTGATAAACATTTCCTTCCTCCTCTAGTTTTATTGCCTTTAGACTGCAAATGTTTTGGAGCATGTTTGGCTTCCTGTATGTTTACCTGGTACTTAAAACAGTGCAAATTTGGGCTGAAACTGCCAGGATTTAGTCACCTCCATTCTTATTTATCATTTATAGAACAGAAGCTCTACTGGTAGATGCTCTGGCAAAAGAACTGCTGCACCCATTGGTCCCAGTTCCTGCTGTGCCTCACTTGCAAAGAGGATATGCTGGAGAAAATTGCTCTCTACACCCAACATGGGGTTAACTGCTCCTTATTATGCCCTTATTCAACATCTCTTTGGTTTTACTTTTAATTTCTCCTTTTTCTGTTAAAGACTAACAAAAATGTTGACAAATCAGTTCATTTTCCCTTTATGAGCACTAACAACCTTCTCTGGCTCCTTCTTCTGCTGACTAGTGAGTTGAAACAGTTTAACATCATTCTTCACATCCAGCTATACAGAGTATGTCATCTAACCCCTTCCCTTCAGCTGTTTGCTCCTATGTCAGCAAGCTCTTAGTCCACTAAAGATCCTAAATTGCATTAATTGGTCTGTGAACTGACATGTCATGCAGCCTGGTTTGTGGGACTGCACACACACAATGAGAGGAAACTTCATTCATTGTAAAGTTTATGTTCTAACTTCTTTAAGCCAAGTGGTGCCTGCACCTGGTATTTGTAGAGCCCCACTTTTGAGTCATGTTCCCTTCACAAACTATGGGTGAGAGGAAGAGCAGCCCAGCTGAAGGGAAGTGAGAGATCTGAGCACGAGCTTCAGCTCTTCGGCAAAACAGAGGAGAGACCTGTTAAAATGATTTTCTCTGGTAGATATGACAAAAAGCCCATAAGCTGGTGGGCTTCTGCTTTGGCTCAAAAAAACCCAAAAGTTGTGGGATAGAACTAGTGCTTATTGTTACCTAGAGACGTGCTTCAGGTGAGGATCCTTATTATAACATCAACACAAACAAAAGTCAACACCAGAGCAAGACAATGTAAGTGCTACTACTAGTAGTGTGCTAAGGGGTTTGCTTTGTTCCTAAGAGTTACCTGGCCAGTGGGATTTACTCTTGCTTAACTAACTTAAAGCTGGCTAGCAAGTGGATGGTAGTCTTACACACTGAAAATCTGTTTGGAGAATAGCAGTTCCTGTTTCTTGAGGCAGGGGAAATGAAGCAGTAGAGAGTGAGCCAGGCTCACTAGCAGATGTGTATCACCGAGCTTGTATACAGAGACTAACTAGAGCTAGATGGCTGCCAACTGTTCTTCCCTGCAAGGACATGTACAAGGGAGAAGATGCTAGGATAAGCAGCTCTGAAGGTATTTTAGCCACTCTCACAGACTGTTAAGGACATGAGAAAAGGACCAGAGGCTCTGGTTTTCCCGGAGGCTGGAGTTTCTTGTCTATGTTTTGAGTTCTGTAGTTCTCTTTGGGCCCAGGCAGGAGCATAGCCTGGGTGTCAGACTGGGCTGAGGCTGTCAGAGGTGACTCCCCGCTTCTTGTTTTCACAGGCATCTCCAGCTGGCTCAGGGCTTTTAGTATAACATACCATACAGTTGTGTGAGGCTCAAACTCTAGGTCAGAATAAATAGTGAGGATTGCTTACTTGGCAAGACTTTGCTTTAGTTTTCAAAGCTTTCATTACCTTACCCTGAGTTCTTCAGGTGCCTACAAAAAAAAACTCTCACATTGTTCAACTGGCCTTACAGTAAGAAACATGTAGTTACAAGAAAGGTAAAACCCCACTTTGGACACCATTAGAAGAGAAAAATAAGCATGGGGTGTGGAAATAGGGTTTTGTGTGGAACTTCAGCTCTCTATGCTGTATTCCCAATATGCAGCCCATTTTCATCATTTTCCTTTTTCTTTTTTTCTTGGAGTCCTGGTTCAGGCTGTTGTATTACAAACTTAGGTCTTACTATCACAAGTGCAAACTCAGTTTCCAGTCCTCTGAGTTGCAGAGCTTGAAACAGTGGCATAAATAAGATAGTAAGACTCCTAAAACAAAGCTGTACTGTAAATATATTTCGAGCCATTTTGTGGGGAGGATTTGACAGGAGGAAGGTATTTGGCTATACTATGCAGAAGCTGCAGAATTTCCTTCTCCCACTTGCATTTCTTACAGATGGAGAGATGAGAAATGTACTGTGTTATCTGGAGTTGAGGGGGGAAACCTATTTAGAGTTTCCTGATTTAAAAACGGATGGACTTTTTGTGTGGTAACAGAAATATTTCACAAAGTCCTGCTGCATTTCATGTGTGTCCCTCTTCAGTGCATGTTGTTTTTAAAGATTTCCTGGGAATAATGCACATGAATACATTCTGGATACTGCAGACAAGAACATGTACGTAATGACTGAGAGTATTTGCAGGATACGAATCTAAGTCAGTAGGTGTGTTAGAAACACCTAGAAGAGAAATCTGCTTATCTGAGAAACGACGTAGAAGTGCAGGCTCTAAAGCAAGCAGCGTGGCAGAGAAAATCAGTGTCTTTTGAACTTCTTGCTGACTTTTAATTGTTTGCCAGTCTGTGTAAAACAGAGATCAGACTATTTTCATACATCTTTGGGAAGGAAGAGGAGTTTTAAAACTCCAATGTTGTTCCTTTTTCTGCATTTGTTTTTCCCCTTTGGGGCATACAGGTGTTTCTTCACTATCCTGAGCATGCTCATTACCACAATCTTGTGGCAGGGGTGGTGGCAGCAGCCTGGCTCTGTAGCAGCACAGGAGGAGGTATCTAGTAGATCATACACTTGTTCTCCATCTCTCTTTTAAAACAGGCAGTGGGATGGCTCTAGCCAACAGCCCTCCAGTTAGACAGTGTAGATTTCTATTGTTTGTGAAAAGTTAGATTTAAAATGTCTGGCTAAAACCTGCAATTTATTTGAAAAGTATTTCAGTGCACTAAATTGTTACAGTGTAAGGAATTCTTGCAGTTCTAAGAATAACCTTGTTTTATACAGCTTAAAAAACACACCCTACTGTTCTCTTTCTACCTTTTTTTTTTCCCAAGCAGTTTCTTGCTGTAAAGTACACAACTTTTTTAGAGCAAATGTTTCTATTTTCCTACTGAATAGAAGAATCAATGTTGTCTGTTGTGAAATCAGACTGTAAATATGTAACTCCTGAAAGTTTAAAGTTTATCCCTCGCATGAGAACACAAATTCAGGAGTCCAAATTTCAAAGTTTTCTATGTGTACATTTATCTTATGTTTTAAAGGTCAGGATTGTGGAGTAGTAGGAGGATAAGGACTAGTAACATCCCGGACAAGACTTCTGAGCTCTGAATTTGGTGTCCATCACCAATTTCCAAGTTCATAAAGTTTTGCTTAGTTTCAAGCCATTTATTTACTTTGTCTGTAGTCGAATTATCACAAAATAAGGAAACACATTAGCCAGACATCTGTTACCAGAGTGACTCCATCAAAGCCTAATTGCTGTAATTTTAAAAATCAGACACTGTAAGTGAAGTTTGTAGCATCCGTTTTCATCAGGATAAAAAGCAGCACTTGTTTTTGAAGAGGAATAGATCTGACTCTGCACACTTGGATACCAATTAGGAACAAATTTGCACTGTAAACGCACAAGGAAGAGTAGGTGGAAGGTAGCATTGGAACAGGCTGCCCAGAGGGGTTGTGGAGTCTCCTTCCTTGGAGGTCTTCAAGACCCACATGTTCCTATGTGACCTATGGACATGTTCCTATGTGACCAGATCTAGGTTGACCTGCTTCTGCAGGAAGGTTGGACTAGATGATCTCTAAAGGTCCCTTCCAACCCTGCCATTCTATGATTCTATGATGTCTTTAGAAAGGAACTGAAATAATAACATATGAATTGCAGAATATATGATATTGTGAACACATGCTTTTGGATGTGGGGAAAGGGCACCCGAAAGCAAGCCATAATTGTTGAAAGAGTGCTCCAGCAACAAGACACTGTAAAGTAGTAATGCAATTGCATTTCTTACATGTGAAGGTGTGATTTGCAGAATATTTGTACCCAATTAGGTATTTTTGGTAGAGATCTTGTTTCCTCCCTAAACTGCTGGAGTTACTGCAGCCGTGTGTGAATGGCATCATTAGCTTAAAAGGAGCTTAGGATGATGTTGCTGTTTCCCGTATAATAGAATCATGGAATCATAGGATGGTAGGAGTTGGAAGGGACGTTTAGAGACCATCTAGTGCAACCCCTCTGCAGAAGAAGGTCAACCTAGATCTGGTCAAGTTGCATAGGAACGTGTTCAGGTGGGTCTTGAAAACCTCCAAGGCCAATATGGATGTCAGGTTGGGTCCATCATGTACGTCCTGGTTCAGAATTAGGTACTGGAGTCTCAGGCATGCTCTGTTGTATTGCCTTGTATCTCCAGACTTGTGTGTAACTGGGATGGAGGAGTGGCCACAGTGTTATGGTGCAGCTGAGTTAGGTTTTGGAACCAAGGGACTTCTGGCTAGAAGGGGATTTTCTGTCAATAGGTGCATACCATTCTTGCTCCATTCTGCAGTTGGGAGCCAACCTTGTGCCCTGCCACGTGATGCAACAGGTGAAGCCTGGGATGTTGGACTGAAAGAAGGTGGGAAAGATCTTCACCTTTGTGCACATGGGCTCACATGGGCAAGCAAGCTACAGCACGTGCGTGGCTCAGCAGCAATTGTCTGTGGGCATAGTTCTGTCCTTGGGGAAACATGGTGGGAATTTGAGCTAGTTCTGCCATTCTTCTAGGTGTCTTTGTCTATAGAAAGATGATTGTACTACATTATATAGTTAGTTTTGCACATAGTCAAGTAATGACTAAGCCCCTTGCTTCTATATCATAGCACTGTGCCTGCTGAAGACAAAGCTATGGGCAATCCTTCCTCTCTGTAAGTGACCTAAAAGAGGCTGCTCTGCACTGTCACCCTTTGTGGCTGTCCTTTCCCCTCCCAGCTCTAGTATGTTGGACTGGCTTTTCAGCCAGGGAAGTGGCACAGCTCGCTTGAATGCAGTGGAGCTCTGCTAACATGTGGGCAGTAGATAGAATCCATTATTGTTAGTGTTCCCAAAGGGTGAATCCTGTCCAGATGCTGTTACTGTAGGCAGGGGATAAGAAGCCACAGTTTTGTCCTTAATCTGTATCTTTGTAATGCTGTCATGGAGGAAAAGGTGAAGAGGCATCGTGTCTCTTCTCACTTCTGCTAGTATTTACTCATGGATGTGACAAGCTGTCATCTTCTAGTTTGTGTGAAAAGTGACACTTAATTTCCCTTCCCCCCATTGCAACTTTGCCAATGTATTTGCTGCACGCAGATATAGATTTGTGTTCATTTCCCTAGCAGATGTCACAGTGATTCAGTGCAAAATCTGCTTGGGGACATGATTATAATTGAACTGTTCTCCAGGAAGGGGAGATGAATGCATTGGTATTTTCTGCTTCTGTTATAATACTAGAGCTTTGTTTCTCAGATCTTTGATTCTGAGTTTTAACTTCCAATTTTGCACAAGAAGGAGGAAATGTGTGCAATTGCCTTAAGCACTTCAGAAATTCAGTAGGAGCAAATAAAATGATAAAAGTACCCAATTCTAAAACCTGACTTAGATCTATGCTGAGTTCTATGATGAGACTCTGAATGTCCAGGCAGTGCCATATAGTGCCAGCTGCTATTTCAAAGGTGTTTTAGTCAAGTCTGGATGAGATGTACTGACATATCAATGTCAATTCAAGATGATGTTTCCTGCATATTACCTAAAGGTGTTTAGGAACTGATTTGGTATTCAGTGCTACTGTGAAGTGACAGGTTTTTTGATATTTAGATGCAGGAAAATGTCTATGAGCAGAACGTGAATACTACTGTTATTCAAAGTAAGCTTTAAGTATATGCAGACTCCAATTACTCACAATTTTACTGAGAATGCTTATATAATTTCTTTAACTTCAGCATCCAATTTACACAGAAAAAGCATTCTCTGCTGAGGAAGTGGCTCAAAAAGGTTTGGCATTCTTGTAATGATAACCCAGGGACACTGCTTCCCCCTTCAGCATACAAGTTAATTATATAGCTGCAACAAAATAATACAAGAGCCAAATTTAAAGAGAATAAAAGGCAATTATTAACTGTTCATATTGCTCACATTGCTGCTGCTATGCTGTAGTTTGATAGCTATGCAATTGATGTGTAGGGCTGTGATATGCAATCTCCAGTTCGTGTGCATGCTTGATGCTTATATATTCTTTCAGGAGTTCCCAACTGCCTGCTCTTTTCTGTCCTTACAAGTGGATGTTTACATAGCAATGCATCTCCAGCTGGCTCTTGACCAAGCCTTCTCAGAGCTCGTGGAAATACCTCTCCTTTAATGAAGTTAATGTTGCTCCTTTCAACCATTTTTATATCCTTGGCACAAAGGAAATGCTGTTTCCTCCCTCTGGAGGATTAGACAGCATTAAAACTGCTCTGTCTGTGAAGATTAGCACACTGCTGGGTGGTTGGTTTTTTCTCCCCTTCCCCCCCTTGAAGGAATTATTGCTCTGAAGGGGTGCTCGCAAGGGGAGAGCTGTACTGCAGACTGCCTGACATCTGCTTTGTTCCTTTCACTCTCTCTATGAAACACTTGCGTCTGAAAATCATTTTAATCTCCTTCTGGTTGGAGAGGGTGTTCCTGCACTTGAATCCCACCCTACATTGGATGTTGGACCGACTGCACTGCTGCAGCCATTGCCATGCTGGGACTCCTGCCTGGTCCTGCTTGCTGGGACTGGGAAAAAGATGTGGTTGCCAGACCAAGTTAAAACAACTTTTATCCACATGTGTCAGGACTGCATTTGCAGTGTTCTCAGTTCTCTTGGGAAATCTCAGAGACAAGCCTTTTGTGTCCCCAGGGTACTGAGTCAACCCTTCAGAGTGACCACTGAACACTTCTTGTGATGGTGACCAAGGAGGCAGATCCATCTCCTTTCTGGTATGCTTGCTCTTGAGAGATTCATGTGTCAAACATATTCTCAGAATATTTAGCAATCTGTGGATTCTTCTCCAAACAAGGGCTGGATGATCCTCACACGGCTGTCAAACACAAACCCCTTCAACTACCTTCCTCCTTATCTGCATTTTGGCTGGTGACCGCGCTGATTTCCTGAGCCATTCAGTACATTGCTGAAACGGTCCTGGCAACAAGCCACCCAGGCATCCTTTCCTTTCCTAGACATAGTGCCTGAACACCTCTTTTTTTTAACAAAAAGCAATGTGAAAAGCTTAGAAAAATGGAAGTACTCTTTCAGATCAGATTTTGAACATGTAAAATCCCACTGTCCTACCCAGAATGTGCCCCAGGTGTTCATCATGGCTACCATCTCCAGGAAATTCAGCGTTGCTTGTACCTTGGCAGGTTGTCAGAAGTGTGGGTGCAGGGTGTATGCATGGCTTCTGATGCTAACAGCTCAATTGCAAGAAGTTACCCTGTGGGAGGATGGGAAATGAGAAGAGGGGAGGAAAATGGAGGAAAGGCCAGAGGAGCTAAAAGAGAGGTTCAGGTGTCACATTTTAGATGAGAGGAACATAGTCCCCAGTGTGGAGCGATTTGTGTTCACCTGCATGTTAATGAAGGACAATCTGTCAGGCTCCTCATAGTCCTAATGGTCCTCTTGGGCAGAGTTTTCTGAAAGGCTGAAGCGTGCTGCTCTTGCTGCTGTTCTGGAGCTTGCTCCTGGAACAGGCACTGCCTGCCCTGCACATGTGAGCTGGAAAAGTGCTGTTCTGATGTAGTCACTGGCTGAGAAGAAAGGAATTGTCACTTTACCTCCTTGTGTCAACAGAACAAGGGAAACAAAAGAATTAATGGCCTTTTGGGATGAACAGGAGTAGATTTTTTAGTTCAGTTACCTGGCACATAGCAATCTTATGTACACCCCACTCTAGAGGTCTAGAGGGCATCTCAAAACAAAAACAACAACAACAAAAAATAAGTGAGTTTCCTGAGTGTTGCAGGGACTCCCAAGGTGAACTGCCTCACTTCTGCACCTACAAACTCTTACTCAGTGGGATTGTAAAACTGCCCTTGTATTGGAGAGGTTTCAATGGTGAAGAATTTGCAGCACCACACATTAGTCCTTCCTGTGGTTAAGCATGCTTTCTGTGGCAAAAGAGAGTCATCTGTACTGAGGAGGATCAACCTACTCTAGATGGTACTGCAAAAATTCTTCAGTCTCTGCAACAGGCAAGCAAACGTGACCCCAAAACGGGAGCTGCATCATTTGAACAAATACTGGTGTTGAACTGTAGCTAATGGCAAGTGCAATGAACAAAAGACTCTGGTTTTGAGAGGTTTTTATTACCATAGCAATAATTACTCTTTTTTGAAGTTATGTAACTTGTGCTATGGAAATTTTAGTAAGGTTTTTTAAGGACTGTGTAGTAGGGCATGGCTCTTAAAATAGGCAAGTCTAGTTCAGAATGAGAAAAGGCCTTTTTTTTCAGAACTAGAGGAACAGAGCAAGGGTGAAGTGTGCCAAAAGGGAGAGTCTAGAAGAGAGGTTAAACTAAAATTAAAAATAGTGACTCTTTGGGTCTGCTTTTGGCTTTTGCGAGAAGATTCTTCCGTGCCTTTTTGCAGTCATTTGCCTTCTTTACATCTTCATTCCTTTGCCTGAAAAGGAGATAGAACAATACTACTAGTACAGGTCCTCTCTCAGTCTCTTACCCAAAACTACTTCCTGCATTTGCTTTTACCATCCAGGAGACATCACTGCTAGTCTGGCCTCAGGAACACATTTTTGCTGCTATATTTAATTAATAAATTTAAGCCTAGGTTTGGAACTTGTCTGTACCTGCTGGTGAAACAGAATAATCTGAAGCAGTTCAAGTAACAGTGAGACCAGAAGCATGTGATGCAGGTGTCTGTAATCTGGTAGTTCTAAAGGTGTGGTCTTGTGCCTTCAGATGCCCTGAAGAACCTTTCCCCCTGCCCCAGTCCTGCATATGTATGCTGTACCTTCCAGACATAATGTCAGTTTGTAGAAGCTGTAAGGATATTCGCTAATCCTCAGAAGTCCCTAAAGCAGTCTCACTGCTGCCTCTGTTCCTCCCCAGGTCCTTCAGGCAGCCCCAGCAACCTTGATGCAGCTGAGGGACCTGTGAGGAGGAACTGAGGAAGGGTGGATCAAGGGTCAGAGTGAGAATTGGTGTCTAATCTGGGCTGCAATGCTGAGAGAGTGCTACTGAAACTGTGTTTTGGTGGTGGAAAGTTGGTAAGGGGAAGTGAATGGGAGATGGGGTGAAACAGAGAAATGAGAGGAAAATTTTCAGCTGGGGCAAGTGGACAGTAAATTCTGCTTCTAGGAGAGACATTTCCAGGATGTAAAGTTGGGGACATCAGAAGAAGGGAAAAAGATAAATAAGGGCAAAAACAAATTAAGGAAGGAGAGGAGCAATAGGTTAAGTGATAGGAAGGCAGAAAGAAGGGGTAGGTATGAAGACTGTGGCAAAAAATATGGCTGAGCTTGGACGGTGAAGGGGAACTAGAGACAACAAGAGTTGAGGGATGGGGAGCAGAGGTGAGAGGAGAGCCTGTTACCTGCATTGCAATCCAAAAGTGTTTATTTAGCTCTTGGAGACGTGAGGCACTTGGTTAGATGGTACTGGCAGCACGGTTGTGGCTTCACAACCTGCTCTGGATCAGGGCAAGTTTCACAGCCTTGGTGCTGCTCAGGGCTGCTGTTGGGCACCAAGGTGGAAATGCAGGGATGTGGCTCTGCACAGCCTGTCCCTGCAGACTGTGGCATGGGGGAAAGCAGGAGAAGGAACACAGATAACTGCTACTTCATATCCTGATATATAAAGTTGGGTGCTAAAGCAGGCTCTGCTTCCCTCCTACACACAATGTGCTCAATTGCTCGATTTTTATGTAACGGGAAGTACAAGAGTATGATTTTGCCAGGCAGTGGGTGGAGGGCAGAAAAATCTTGCTATTAACAGTAAGAGAGGGAGAAAGAAGCTTTGTACACAGGAAGGTACACTTTTACAAAGGTTTCACTTTTACGAAGCTGAGACATATTTTTTCAATTATTATTAGTATTCAAATATTTTAAGGCTTGTGGATTTCCACACGTATCTGGAAGGAGACACTTGAAGTATGGAGACTTAGGATCTTGCAGGCATCAAACTCAGTTTTGTTAGTCACTCTGTTTTTCTGTGTCTACATACTTGATATGGTCATATTTTCTAGTACAAGGTAAATCAGGCTATGACGGGCCTGGAAAGGAAACTAAAGAGGAGGATAGAAAAACATCCCCTGTTTTTCCTGTCACTGCATATGAGTCAGCCAAATGTGGTTAGGAAGCAAAGAGGCTGTGCAAAGACCCTTCTTAATACCTTGTTAATGAGGCTTGGCTGTGGAAGGGCCCATCCCCATCTCTGGATTTCCCAGCTGTTTCCCTCACTCAGAGGCAGGAGTTTCCCTTTGGTTTCCAGTCTCCATCTTTTGTTTCTCTGGATACAGGCCAGAGTTCTGCTTTGTCTCTGCACTTGAAGTGGTCATGATGATAATGAGGTCCCTAATCTTTCCATAGCTACGTGGTCTACTCAGTCCCCTCTTTGAAAGCTCATTTTGACCTTCAGACCATCCTTGTACTTGAAATGTCTATGCCATTGCCCTCTTATTTAATCACTTTAGCACCTGTAAGAAACAGGATTAGGATAGGCAATCAAAGGGAAAGTTTCCTTGGATAGCTAATGCTTGAAGAAATGCTCTGAGGTCCTCTGATAAAAGGTGATTCGGAGGCTCACGTTAATACTGTGCGTGCGGCAGCTTAAAATAGGATATGGGTGAATTTCCTGTCTGGCAGCAAGGTTACTAAGAGGGGAAGTTTGTGGTCAGAGAGCTTTCAGTAGTCACCAGGTTGCTTTTGCACAGAGCTGTGCTCCAGCCCCTATGCATGGAGTAGTTTTGCTTTGCCGAAGATAACCCAGTGGTGGCTATCTCAGGAGCATTGCCCGTCACTGGGAGGTAAAAGGAGCCCCTTTCCTGATGAGCTGGAGTTACCCGGTGGTGCGTGCATAGAGCACCCATGCTGTATGAGGGAAGGGTTGTGGAAACTGCCAGCTTTGAGCAACCATTTATGGCTCTCACTGAAGCACACCAGACACATAAATACCCTGAACAAGACCCAAAGGTGCTTCACTACCTGGAGTTTGTTGTTTGTCATTACATTTTCGTAGTGCTATGTTACTTCATCTATCAGAATTATGTTTGGTATAGCAGCGTGGGCTGGTGGCAAGAGATCAGTGAGAGGATTTTATCACTTAAATCTACCACTGAGAAACCTACTAATAGATTTAAATAGCCACAAACATGGAATCAGTCTGAACATTAAGCGAATGACGGATGAGAAACATGAGATGTATTATTGCACATGGCTAATGTTATTTGGGAATTAGAGATAGTTCTTCAAGTGAATGTTTTTAAGTGTGGTTTTCAGAGATGTCCAAGGATAAAGAATAAAGTATGAGGGTGGGTGTTTTTGTACTGAATAGCAATGATGTATTCATACCATTGCAGAAGCATTATTGAATTGTCAGGCTGGGTAGGAGATTGGCAATTGCAACTCATTTTGGCTCTCACAAGGCATCACCTCTTGTCTAAGGCCTCATTTTGAGTACAGACTAACACCTTTGCATTTGATCCTGCTCCTGTTGAAACTGATGGGAGACTACTTATCAAGAAAAGCAAACA
The DNA here is from genome assembly GCA_013401255.1 of Urocolius indicus. Classification (NCBI taxonomy): domain Eukaryota; kingdom Metazoa; phylum Chordata; class Aves; order Coliiformes; family Coliidae; genus Urocolius; species Urocolius indicus. The sequence continues at coordinate 382 of WBNH01012720.1, read as the reverse complement.
GCAGAACTGGGAACCTGAGTGGATATGTTCAACTTAAAAGAGTGCAGTATAAGGTTCAAGTATCAAGCACTGTAAAAGAGATCTTCCTTATCATTCAGCAGCACATCTGAGGAAGAGTCTCATGTGTTTTATTTTCCAAATCTGCAAAAGCAGCACAAGCTGTATTTTGGACAGATGAGGAGTGGGACTGTTCTGCTTCTCTGCAGATATAGTGTTGTTGTACTGATGATTCCAGTGGGAAATTCCACCCACCACCCACCTTGCCAAATGACAGCTTGGAGGAGCAGAAAATAAGTCTTGTGATGATGGTGGTTCTTTCCCAATGAAACAACAACAAATAGGGAAATCCATCAGTCATGCATTTCATATATATATATATATA
>WBNH01012718.1:63803-85926 GCA_013401255.1 Urocolius indicus | reverse complement strand
TCTATGATTCTATGATACCCCAAAGCCTACCTTTTAATGTTTCACTTTCTCTGATAAGGAAAGCTCCAGGACTATTTCCAGGAGCCAGGAGCTGTCTTTCGGCATCTTTTCGGGTTATGTCTTTGAAGAACCATCTGAAAAATATTTCAAAGAGTTAGAACCACTTATTACCCTCACCCAGAAAGGATACATCACCAGGGTGAAGACTTAGTTTGCCAGTATTCAGAGTCTGGGACAACTTACTCTTCTGTTTCCAGGGTGTTTACTTTTGCTACATAGTTGCTGGGAATGAAGCCTTCCTTCCTTGTTGTGAGAGATTTTGCTTTCCACCATTCTCCCAGCCTGAAAACCAGAAACAACTGTAGTAGTCACGGGATAGGAAAGTGATTAAGTGTTATTTGTGTTCTACTGTGCCGAGAGCTCTATCCATACTAGAGAGAGAAACAGCATCTTCTCTTTGAACTTGAGCCCTCTGAGAAGACGGTTCCAACAGATGAATGCTTGGTTGCTGTTACTGAGGGCAGCTGCAAAGTCCTGCCAACAGCTTCACATGCATTTGTATTTTCACATGTAAGGGAAGTCTCTTACCATTCAGAGTCTCATGTTATGAGCAGGATATCAAAACATTAAAAAGATAATTAGATAAGCTTAAAGTAAAAAATGCAATCAGTACACTGTCATACTTACTCCTCAATAACTTTCAGTTTTTCTCCTTTCTTGAAGGACAAGTCATCTTCATGAATGCCATCATAGGGATACAAAGCTACCACAATGGCTCCGTGCTCCTCTGCTTCTACAAAGGCAGAAAACCAAAGGCACGTTGGCATTATTTCACAGGCTGGTGTGTGGGCACAGCACACAGCAGTAAGAGACCTATGAAAACGTACCTTCAGTGACAAACCTCTGTCCTGGTAAGAGCTGTGCTTCTGTATTTGCCTACAATGAAACAGATCTTTAATTAAGCAGTTTTAGGTCTTTGTGACAATATTACAATACAATTACATAGTATTAAGTTGCTTTAGTATCATCTTGTATGTCTTAAATAAAGGGCAATGGTCCAGTCTTTTCCTACTATTCTTCAACGCAAATTACACCACCAAAACATACAATAAGTCCCCACTAGACTTTGAATTGAGCACCTCAGACCTCAGGAAGGCATTGTGCAAGCTCTGCTGAAGAGGTTTTAGGCAGGGCACTTTTACAGGATAGTTATTAACATGTAGCTGTTATGCCAAAGACCTGCTAGCATAATTATGTTGCCAAGATTGTGCAAAAAAAAAAAACCAAAGAGTATTTAAAAAGAAAATAATGGCAGTTTGTGATGTGTGTGTCTTGACTTTGGTGCCAGCTGGTACAAGCACAGCCCCTGAATGAGGGCAGTCAGGAAATAATGGTTTCCTCAGCACAGCAGAGAGGGTGGGGAAAAAGGTATCAGCAAATCTGTGAAACAGCAAAGCCACTTGGTGGTACCTGATAAAGTTCCCCTTCCCAGAACCTTTCCTTTCTCATGCCAGGCAGCACACATGGAACTGTCATTGGCTTGTTCCTCCTGCACCACCACACTGCACTCTTTGCTCCCCTCCCATCCCCACCTACGCACCTCGTGTGAGGGCAAGTAGTGGCCTTCACTGAGTAAAAGGGAAGTTGACTAGAGCTAGTAAAGAATTGCCCATGATTATTTCAGCCTTTTAAAATAGAATAATCAACATCTGAATTCCAATGGTTACTAAAACCCCAACACTGATGCTTTCAAAAACAGTTCTAGACTACTTCAGGTTTTCTAAAGTCACCTAGCAGACTTCTACATATGTAGCTGTATTTAGGTCAAATGTTGCCAAGGGTTACCATTTTCACGCAGAAAACTATGACAAACATAAAGTAATTAAGTAACAAACTGCTAATTTTGTATTTTTTATTTCTTTAAGTACTTTTAATTGTTGAGGGTGAACTGCACAACATTAAAAACCCAACTGTGGATTAAGGAATTTCTTCACGCATGTGCTTTGGATTGAAGTTTAAGTTATGCCAGTCATGCTTTGATCTTGCTACTGGAATTCTCCCCTGAGACTATCTACTTACTGGCCTTTGCTGTTTATTGGACGTTGGATCCCTCACATAAATAGTTCGTTCAGTTTTACGTACTGGTTGATTCTTCAAATCTAGCCCATCTCCATGAAGATTCTCTTTGCTTTTTGATTTTATACATCCCATATTTCCTGTTGGAATAAAAGAGGTATTAAACCAAAACATTATGCTGTAAACCAAGCCATTTCCCATGCAACGATCTGGGCTAAGCAGCAAAAACTTTTCAGACACAATAGTTTATGAGGAGAACAACCGAAGGTTAGGAACACATGCTGAAGGCTCTTTGCTGCTGCAAAAGAAAGAAATTATTTCTTGTCCCAATCCACAGATCAAGTAAATATTTTAAGACTTATTTACTATTTCATCATTTTCAGATTTATTATTTCTCCTCCCCAAGTTGCTCCCCTCCTCCAAACCCCTTCGTCTTTCTGATACTTCCATGCACTTCAAAATAGATAGGAGAAAAATTTAATTACTGTAGCGACAACTGCTTTCTGCACGGTTTAAAGAAAAGGCTGCTTTGGAAGGAGTAGGAAAAACTTTCAGTCCAAATGATGAGAACTTCAGCTGGAGTTAGCAATGCCTCTGTCTCCTCACTTCATTTTGCTTATGCCAGTCTAGCAGGGAGTTGTCTTTGATTCTAATCCCCATCTCACGTGAGGCTGATGACTTGTGTAATCCCAGCTCCATGGCAGAGATGCTGCGACTGTGACCTTCAGTAATGAATCTCCTTGTTCAAACAGGCCTGTTAGAGCAGTCTAAAATAGCCAACGTGTGTGTCTGTGACAGCAAATCACACAAGTACTTATTCTTCAATACAATTTAGAAGGATAATCCTTGTCTCAGGATGTGTGTCCATGCTAAACCAGATGAGATACAGCTGTTAGCATCTACATGACTGGAACCTGACTGCTAATCCCATGAGGTAATTACCTAGTACTTTGGCAAGCACATATATAACATTATCTCTATATTTCTCCCTCAGAAGAGAGGAATTATACTTACTCTTAGAAGAATCCACTACAAGCGCTTTTCAAACCTCTCCTTCCTTCCTCTCTCTCCTTTCAGGTCAGTGCTCTAATGCTAGGTTCACAGTCACATTTTCCCTTGCAGGCGCACACTCTCATTCCCTCCCCTGCCCTAATTAATCTTTAAAGCCAGTTCTTTGAAGAATAATGTAAAACCTAAGAGCTCAGTGCTTACATGGGCTCAAGTAAGCCAGCACTGATGAAAACACCACTGGAGAAGCTAGAGCAGATCGTTAACATCCTATACTACATCTCACTTTTACCTTCATCTCTGGGATAGATAAGGTCATCATAGTAAACAGTTAAAGAAGTGGAGGTGTCCACTTGTAGATACAATTGTTTTGACGAGATGCTGCCTTACACATCCTACCTCTGCAGGTAGTCAGATTGGTCAGGGGTCATATTGAGACTTTTAATTTTGTAACAATACTAGTTCTACTACTAATCCTAAATCCTAATCCTGTAACAATCAACCAAGGCCACACACACATTCATGTGGTGGGTCTCAACTTCCCACATTGCCTTCATTTAATCTCCCACCCTGCCACTGAGGAACCACTAAGTAATGACAGATAAACTCCTCTGTCCATGGGTTGAACACTGTCTTCTAAATATGAGAGGAGGGTATCTTCTCTCCTGCCATTTCTTCAGTTTTCTGTCACCTATTGCCAACAAATCCCAAGTGTCCATAAGTTTTCAGCAGCGATGCAGTGATCTGTAATACTGGTTTAAAAGCAGCATGAGAATTCATCGCTCGCCCTCTCATCTTCTCTTGAAATAAAAACAAAAGGAATCACACAGAAAACTGAGAATTGCTGACCAGGCATCATCGTCCCACAAAGGCAGATAATAGAGTTTTGCCTTCTTGAGTGTTAACATTTCAGTGTTCCCATACTCGCTGGAAAGCACTGAGGAGCACCTTCAGCCATGACCTTCCCTTAGAAGGTCTTTAATGTGCTACTTTTAGTTTGTGGAAACACCCATTAGGAGATATTTCCAAATTCTCAGCTCTCTGTGGGTTACATACCAGTTGCTTTGAAATATTGAGAGGGATTATTCTGTAAAAACATTTATTCATTTATTTACAAGTGTGTATATGATGCTTGTTCTGTAGTTAATGGTTCATAGGAAATTTCTGTACACTCATGGGCAGGCTGGTGTTTGCAAGCCTACACTAGACATCAGGAAGCCCAGTGTTTAATTACTTGCTGTATCTGCAAGATCAAGTATTTAGCCACCTAAGTGCTAACCTTTTTGCTCTTGAATAGTTCTGCTTCTACAGAACAAACAGCTAAAGTGGAGGACACATGAGGTAATTTGATCTAAGTTGTCAGCCAAAAATCCCCTTTCCTATCGCTGCAAAAAAAAGCTGGAGACTGCAGCTCGCCCCGTGCCGGTGTCAACCCAGAGATAAGCATTTTTCCCCAGATTTTCACTTTTCCTTTTCAGCTGTGAAGCTGCCAAGCACATGAACAGCTGTAACTTAAGCCTGATGTGAGGTTGTGCTGGTAAGCTCAAGGTTAGCATTTGTTGGTGACAGCAACAACAGTGGAGCAACACCAATGTGCAGGTGCTCCATAATCCCACAAAAGTCTAGTTGATGTTGTGTGAACTCACACAAATACAGTAGGTGAGATAACACACGTGAAGGCACCAAAAGAAAGAGAAGATCCTGAGCCCCACCACGAAGCAGTGATTTTCATTTTTCTCCTCTTGGGGATGTAAGACTGCTGTCCTCACAGGACTTTGTTAGGTCTGCATTAGCAAACAGCCCCAACAGTTGGTGCTGAAGCCCACATCCGCTTTAAACAAAAGATTTTTGAACTCTTCAAAGGCCACAAGATCTTGTGTTTCTGTACATGCCAGCCCTCTGTAAAACTGTGTGCATGGGGCTTGAGACTGCACATTTAAAATTCCATAAGATTAGTCCCATGCCCAAAGCACACCTAACTGTCTTGGTTTCAAAAGCTTCGGCTCAGTGACTGCTCAGCACTTCTGCAATCAGATGTATTTGTCTCCAGCCCAGCATTACACATTTTTACTGAATCTGGTCTGGATCCTTCCTAGAGCTCTGAGAGTGGTATCAAAGTAGATTCATAAGGGTGAGTCTAAACAGTGGGCGGTGACAGGAGGGTTTCAATCAACACACACTGCAATGCATTTCAAAATACAAAATGCCGCATAGTTACTAAAGTTAATTTCACAAATGTTCGACCCTTGCAAATTACCCATATAAAAAAGCAGCTCCAAAATACAAAATGTGTATGCAGTGTACATCTTCCTTAGTTTATAAGGCAGTCAGAAAGAAAATCTGAAGGGAGGAAGTTCATTCATGCATAAATAAAATATTTCACTCGGTGTAAAATGTTTATTTGCATAGTTCTCTGTCACCTTATCACAAAGAGTACCAAAGAAGTATTTTGTGCAGATATAAAGAGAATATGTCAGACAAAGGGCAATCCAGAGAGCACAGCATCATTACAAATGAAACTATGTTGTTGCTCGTCAGAGCCAAAAATAATTTAGACATCAGAGGAAATGCTGTCAGTCCCTACTCAGATGCCTCCCATTCCAACAGTTTTACAACACAGGAGATGCTACTTATCATCCACACTTTTCACTTATTGTCCTATCTATACCTCTAGACATGAACAATAAACATTTAATTAAAAGAAACGCTATATAACACAGCTGCTAACTTTCATAAACAGATCTCTAAAAAAGTAACAGCTTCTCTTTTAAGAAAGAGCATATTGTATTTCATGGCTCAAAGGTAAGGACGGGTACTTAACATCTGCAGCATAGCGACAGGCACCCTTTAAAAAGCCACAGGAGTATTGACTAGAGCCATCAGAAAGCTGCAGTAGGTTGTTCTACAGACACCAATTTTGATGTCTACAGAGGCATTTGCCATGAATTTTCCCTCTGAATCCCCTATTTCATCTTGCTAGAGCGGCACTTCAGCCTTAATTGCAATATTGATNAATGAAACTATGTTGTTGCTCGTCAGAGCCAAAAATAATTTAGACATCAGAGGAAATGCTGTCAGTCCCTACTCAGATGCCTCCCATTCCAACAGTTTTACAACACAGGAGATGCTACTTATCATCCACACTTTTCACTTATTGTCCTATCTATACCTCTAGACATGAACAATAAACATTTAATTAAAAGAAACGCTATATAACACAGCTGCTAACTTTCATAAACAGATCTCTAAAAAAGTAACAGCTTCTGTTTTAAGAAAGAGCATATTGTATTTCATGGCTCAAAGGTAAGGACGAGTACTTAACATCTGCAGCATAGTGACAGGAATCTTAAGTTCAGGCACCCTTTAAAAAGCCACAGGAGTATTGACTAGAGCCATCAGAAAGCTGCAGTAGGTTGTTCTACAGACACCAATTTTGATGTCTACAGAGGCATTTGCCATGAATTTTCCCTCTGAATCCCCTATTTCATCTTGCTAGAGCGGCACTTCAGCCTTAATTGCAATATTGATTGTGGGGGGGAAGGGGTGTCAGAAACAAGTGCAACATTTTTCCAGGGTTAAAAGCTGCTGTCTATCCCCAAAATATTATTGCCTTATCATTACCAGCAGAGCAATGTGTCTAAAGCCACAATACTCCTCATTTGCAAGCAGTCAAAGTTTGTGTGACCATTGCCTGTCCATCCACCATCAGCAACATTTGAGGTTTCATTTCCTCCCAGCACTTATCTTTTGCATCACCTACAAAGCCAGTTTCATTTTTCATTGTGCTCATGGTCACCACTATTCTCCTCCCTGTGGTTCTGTTACACACAATATTTATGATGCACATTAGAAACTATTTCCTAAAACTCCACCTGAAATGTCTGAGCTCTTCATGATTGAAATCATGCCTTCATGAAAATGATTCTCAAATTGTCACAGATTTTTCAACAACTTTGAGTGGCTTCATTTTAATCTTTGCAGAAAATGCAGACTCTTTTTAAAAAGCAACTAAAATAATAAAGTAACTTTTAAAAGAATCAGAACTACATCACTGAGTGTATACAAGCAACTATTTCATCGCATAAATATCTGTTGTTTCAAAGTAATCATGTATACAAATACCAACTCTGTGGGTTGCTTAGGCTTTTAACAGATCCATCCAAATGTGCTTTAACAGAGAGATAAATAAAATATATTTGTATTCAAGTTTTATAAACAGTAAACTCTTAATTTAAGCCATGAAATTTCATATATGTATGTATAAAAGATATTCCTTAGCAGTATAAATGAGAGAGACTTTGTATTAAGAAGTATAAAGAAAAAAATACAAAAAAAAGAAGACCCCAAAATTACTTTGAGATTGGAACATTGCTTTATATTTAAGCTTCTGAATCAAAGAACAGGAAGCAAATTGTTTACACTTATATATATAAAAAACCCAACTGGTTTAAACCTGGAGCTTCGAAGCAGTTTACAGAGTAGAGGAGCAAATAATTTTATTTTTAAACATCTCTTTCAAAAACTAAAGTAAATGTCTCCTCTGTTTCAGATGTTTCATTCAGGCCTTTAATGCCAGATTTTTTGCTGTTACTTCACAAATTATAAAGCCAGAGGTAACACTGTGATGCTTTTATCAAATCTTCCAAATAAGTGAGAATGTGAGACTTCCCTGCATTACACTCAAGGTTAAGGCAGAAATGTCTCAAAAACCAAACAAACTCAAAGTGACCAACTGAGATCTAAAACTGATGGGGAGGAAAAATCATAAAGCCACTCTGCTCAAGGACACAAACACCTGTTTTCTCAGTATCCCATCCAAATTTCTACATCACCTCAATCAACTGCTCAGGTTTCCCATTCCATGGAAAGAAAAAGGAAAAATCTTAAATGTAAGGAATTTCTTATCTTAACCTTTTATTGCTGACTTCCATTTTATGCTGATCTGTTTCCACATCATCTGTGGTACCTCAGTGTTGCAACAATCTTCTATACCTCTGTTATTGGGACTAAGGAGGACCATCTCTGAGTGGCCTGGGAAATCTGCATGTGTTTCTCATCCATCATCACGTGGTGCAGAGTGGCAAAACAGTCCCCAAGAAACACAGAGGAGTTTAATTTGAGGCGGTAGAGTTCAGCAAAGCCCCATCAGTAGTGCTGTACACATATTTGTAAAGATTTTCTGCTAGACCACAGTGAGAATAAGATTGAGAAAAATAACTATCTGTGATTGAGAGTAATGTGAAAGAATTAAGGAATGACACAGAAGTGGACTCCTATTACTTGCCTGTCTCAAAAACTATCAGATTTGGTTTTGTTCAGCCTTGTTCTCATACCTGCAATTTATCCCACAACCCCATTTACATTAAAATAGGTATATCTAGATAACAATATATAATACATAGAATATTTTTTTATATACACATTTTAAACTTACTGTAAGTCCTGACTGCCTGGTGACTTTCAGCAAATTAGACTTTTGCAAACACAGAAATCCTGGGTCAGCTTTTGTCTTGGGCTTGTTTCACTTCCTACATCTTGTTTTTGCACTGGAGACCAACCAGGGGAACTTAACTAGCTTGTTCTTCCCTTGCCTTTCTGCTGAAACAGTTGTGTATGCCTCAGTTGCTCCTCATCCTCTGCATTTTAATTTCTTTTTTTCACACAGCTAATTTATATAGGTCCAGATAGCATCATCTCTATGCCTTCCAAACTGAATTTACCCCTTATATGATACACATATCGATTGGCATATATAGAGATATATAGAGATATATATACACACACGGGCATGAATTAACATGTGCTCCCTGCAATATATATTAAAAGGAGCATGGATAGCCTAAATCTACTCAGTGTTTGACTGTGACAGACTTGCCCAGTGTAGACATTTGTCATTTGTGTGGTATGAGAAGCAGTGGTCCAGCTGATAGCAGTTTTTTAAAAGGAGAAAATTTCTTTAACTGCTTCAATCTTTTTGTTTTGAAAAGGTGAGACAAAGCTAAATTTGATATACATTTCTATACATAGACAGGCAAAGAAGACAAGTTAATTCCCATCAAAACCCAAATGTAACTGTGGTGAAAAGGAATACAAGCATGTTACTGTGTGATTTCCTCAAACTTATTCTCATTTAAGTGAGATCCTCAAGTTTTCCAAGGGCACGTTTTTCTTAGAGAAAGATAACGGAACTATTTAGTTTGTCACCCATGATTGGAGCACAGGACTAAAATTTACTTTCTGGGAAAGGTAGATCTGTTCTGAGCAGTACCACTGCATTGTACAAGCCCAGAAGCAAGTTTGCAATGCTCCTTTTTTGGAGAGGTTAATGGGTAATAGTGGGGAAGAATAAAATATTCTTGCTGAAAGGTCTCACTCCACTCGGCTTAGAAGCTGCCTTGCCATTCCTAGTCTTAAGCATGTTTTGGGAACAAGAGTGGCATTTAGTCCTTTATCCTCTCAGGTGATTATGAGGAAGTCACATCTTCTTCAGCTTCTTTTCTAGGCTTTAAAGACTATGCCCTCTCAGTCTTTCCCATTTCCACTGGGTATCTTGGGAGCCCTTCTCCACATCTTTCAGTTTTAATTAACCCATCTTAAGCACAAGAGACTGGAATTGGTCAGGTGTTCCAAGATGACTTTCAGCAATGCCTTGTGGCAAACAGTATTAATATTTCTTCCATCTACAGGAATATAGTACCAAATAAATTCCAGAAGTTAATCTATTATTTTCACACTTTAATCACACCTTTTATAACCATCTTGCGATCCGTTAGAATACCCAAGTTTGTCCCATTTTTCACAATGACAAGTTGCTGTCAAAGGAGATTTGTGCATCTCCAGTGGCATGACCTTACACCCGATACTAAATGTCTTCCCATTATTTTGCCAGACCATTCTTTCTGCATGGTAACTGGAACCCACCTGTGTGTTTCTAATGCCTCCTAATATCACAAAGGGACTCCTAGTTCTTCACTGCAAATGAAAGTATTTAAAAAATAAATGTCTCAAGGCAATGCTAACATAACATTAGGCAGAGAATGGTCTTGCCAAGAGCTTGAGGAAGTGACCCAGCCAGGCACCATTAACCTCTTCAGCTTCTTTCACAATTTCTTTCACAGAAAGTATCACCCTATCACTTTCATGTCCACCCTCCGAGAGAGTACTGCTACAGTTAAAACTCTTGTCATGTTTCTACTACTTCTGCAACATTCAGTTTTAAATTCTGTATCAGTGTTTCTGCTCCTTTTCTTGAGAGCCCAGATTCCCAATGTCAAAGCACAAATATCTAATTTCGACTAAATCAATCTGGCTTGGCAGAAATCCCTCCTGAACTCGTTACCAAGTTGTCTACAGCTCTTACTGACTTTCTCTACACCCTTCCTCCCACCCTTTGGTGTCTTGTTTTCCTTTCCCAAATTGGCTTGCATATTGAAATCAGGGTTAGGACTCTGCAACATTCATAACTCAAGTCCACTTTCTAATCTGAACATTTTTTAAACAAAAAATTAACTTAGAACAGGGAAAAATGACATGCTGCCATCTGACTATAGTAGAAGTAGACTGTATTATAACATCATGCTTCAAAAATTGACCAACAGCTGACATAAGAGCAAAATACTTCTGGTGAGATAAAATACCTGGAGTTGCTGCACTGATGTGTTTCTGAGAAAGGCAGACCTGTTCCGAGAAGCACAGTTGCATCATATAAGCAAAAACCTGTTCTCCTATACACTCTCCATTTTTCAAATTCTTTTTTAAAAATTTACTAGACCAGACATTTTAATTAATGTTGGTTATTACACAGCTAACACATTGCTACACTGAATGGAAAACAAGTCACTTAAGTTATCACACCTCGGACTTTCAAGTATGAAGTGATCCAATACAGTTACAAGGAAATCAGGTGTGGTCAGGCAAGATTTGAGGATTATGTATTTCCCTCTGCAGCCTTAGGAAGAGGAGAGCTTTGGTAAAATTAACTGTATTAGTTCAGGGAAACAGTTTTCTATATACAAGTGACACTAATGGACAGTCCAACTTTTGCCTGTCTTGCCTTTGAACCTCTGGGGAAAGGGTAAGTTTATTGAGTGCTTAGCTAAATGATACATAATCTTTGTTGGAACTCATAAATGACAGCGTAATATATACAATAAATGTCATCACAGCTAATGACATGAAAGGTAGCTCTAATAGAGGTGAGGGGCTTTGACCAAGAAAGTAGTATCTTCTATTTTGTCTATAAATCCACCACTTTTTTTTTTTTTCTTGCCTAGCTTTGTTAAAAGCTGGGTTTCATGCAGGAATTTTGGCAATGGTAAAAAAAACACAACAAACCAAACATGAAAACAAACCCCCAACATCAAGAAGAAACACTGAAAGTAAATAATGTTACTGTGGTAGTATAATAATGCTACCGTGCTTGTAAAAAAGATGAAAATTAAATTCATAGAATGAAGCGGAATGTAATTTATAGAGACTACTGATCCTTTTCCTTGTTTATTCAATTGAAGAAAAATACCAGAACACAAGAAAGATAACCCACACAGGATTGTAATTTTGTCATCATTGCATAATAGGTTTTATATATTATGAAAATGTTCCAGATTGATGTAGTCAGTACTTTTGGCACTGATTTTAAACAAAGTCTTACATTAAGCTAACATCTGTTTTCTGACCTTATAACACTCGCCTCATTTTATTACAATCATTTGCCTCAACTGCATCCTCCAGAATTTTGAATCAATATCAACAATGAATTAATTCACTTTGCCAGCCCTCAGGCAACCGCATCTTCCATTTCCTCAGTTTTTTTTTTTTCCACTGCGCTATATCTTTTGAAGATAGGGGGAAAGGTCAAATAACATCTCAGTTTGTCATAACAGAATAAATACTTCCATCAAATTCTTCAAAAGGATCATATGAAATGGAAAAGAGAAAAACCATACCAGCATGTTAACCAACTTAACGGGAAGGTTCCCAAAATACTTTAAAGGCTTAAAATTGTCATGCAAACTATAAGTAAAAATGTCATTTTCTTTACTAGTAAAAAACCTCAGTAATGACAAACAGCAGCTCCATATAACCAAATCTCCATTTCCAGATTAAAACTTGGCCAAACCACTACATTGAAGCAGACCGGCATTTCCCCGAAGTATTAGGAAGTGTCCCACTCCAGCTAGAAAACCCCAAGGACTGCATTTACATTCCAAGCCAAGTGTATCTATGACTCACATAGAATTTTTTCAGCTTTAAATTTATGACTTTGGCCAGGAATGGCAGTATGTTAACGTTTCAGTAGTCTAATATTTGCCCTGAGGTTTATAGATATCCATGTCTACCAGCAGTATAAGGATCCTTCTCCCCTCCCTTTTGAATGATTACAGAAATCACTGTGGTGTAGGAAAATGAGAAACCACCCATAAAAATGACAGGAGTAGCCCAGATGACATAATCTTGATAAAAAGTGCCAGAGGAGGCTGAGATTGGATCTTTGGAAGAATTTTTTCACAGAGGGGGTTGTTTGACACTGGCACAGACTGCCCAGGGAGGTGGTGGAGTCACCATCCCTGGAGATATTTAAAAGACACATAGATGAGGTGCCGAGAAACATGGTTTAGTGATGGACTTGGCAGTGTGAGGTTAGTGGTTGGACTCAAAGATCTTAAAGGTCTTTTCCAACCAAAATGATTCTATGGTTCTATAAGAGATGCAACACAAAGCCAGAAGCACAAGCTTCACACAGTTTCATTGGAGAATCTTTCTTCACTCCCAACAGTATTTACTCAGCTCCTCACTCTCCCCTTCTTCATATACAGAGTAGCCTCCCTAAACAAGGTTCAGTTCATAGGTGTGCAACAAGCGTTTCCACATCAGTAGAACAGTCCGAAATGCCTACTTTATACTCATGGTGGTTTTACTTGGGTGCTGATTTCAACATACCACTAAATGCACTTGGAACCAAAAGCACAGTCACACAAAGAAATTACACTGAGTAACAAGTGGGTCTGCATGAACTAGTTCACAGTACCCAATGTCTGCATTTACTACATGATACATGAAGGAGATGTCAGAGCTAACTTCTCCCTGTCTCACTGAGCCTCAGAAGACAACATGGGATAGAGTGAGCAGCTTGCTCAACATCTAATAAGTCTGGGGAAAATTAAAGTGGCTCTTTAATAGCACCATCAGGCTGTACTCCAACTAGGTCTTCAACTGAAATTTGTCACTCTGTCCACCCCATCCAGAAAGCACACAGGAAGGTATGTTTTCAGGTAGCAGCAGGTACTTGAAACCTTTGTCACATTCAAGAAAGGCAGTCTAATGCTCAACCTCCACATGCCCAGATGAATGTATTAACAGGACATTGTTAGAGATAAGTCATTAATAGCTCCTATCACTGAGAGAAGAAGATGGTTATTTATGAACATGGCCTTCAAATAGTTACAGAAGTTGTTGGCAATAAAGTCTTTTGCAGGTTTCACCTCTTACTATGAGATGTGTCTATAACTCAAACACATTGCTATACTGTAGACAAAACTCAAAGATCATGAAATTATCACAATACGTCAAAGAAAATGTGATGGAGGACAGCAAATTCAGAGCCAATAAGTCCTGATGAAGGTTTTGAGGGTGGCCTCATAGAAAGTACACCACTTCTCCTTTGGGTTTATCTTCTGTTTTCAGTGTGTCTAAAAAAGAGGGAAACGGAAAGCAAAGCATTCATGCATATTGGCTTTTGTTCTCTCAAATTCATGTAACCATATTACCCTACAATAAATCAATTATTGTAAACCTTAGCTGGTTTTATGTATTAGATATTACACTTTCAACACTGATTAAGATAGTTGTGACTAAATTAGTGCAGAATGACTTCTGTGTCAATGGATCTTAAATCTATCCTGGCCTGGGCATTTTGCACCATGCTGCACTTACCACCTTCCTCCACTGGTCAAAGGCTTCTTCACCGCTTCAACCTCCACGTTTAAAAGCTGACTCATGCTCGTGGCCAAACTTGCAACTTAAACATAGCATTCTTGTTATAATAGCAACTCATTATGCCTTGGACACTTGAGTAAAACACTGAATTTCACAAATAACTCACAAAAGAAAAAATTCACCCTCTTTGAATGCCAGCATATAGTTCAGTTGCAAAAAAAAAAAGGAGCTACTTCTCCCACAGGCTGTTTTGCGTTTCACTAGCTATACAGCACTAGATATCCACAGGAACACAAGCCATTGTACTGTAGTAGTTAATACAGGTTTAAGAATGAACTCTAAGCTCAGATGAAAATTTGAGGTTAAAGCTTTTATGTTGATGTGGGCTGACACTCCTACTCTGAGCCTAGTTCTTCCTGGAAGATTGCTCGGTGAGCTTTCTTCAGTCGCAAGAGGAAGTTGCAAGAGTTCTCCAAAAAAAAATGCAAGAGTGTTGAATCCGATTACAGTAAATTACAGTAGCAGAAATGAAGCTTTGTGCTTTTGAATCTTGACAGGGATAGTGGAAGAATATTCAGCACTGACTGGAAGTATTGCTGTGGGAAACCATCTCGTCTTGTTCTTGCTGATGTAAGTAGCGGAACCTCCCTTAACCTCAATGGTGTAAGATTGTACTCCAGGTCCTGGCACTTCACAGAGCTCTATTTATAACTTGTTTATTTCATTAATTTTAAATTCTATGTTAATTATATTCCTTTCATGGCATGAATCTAAAAGAGGCATGTTCAGCTGATTCCTAGCCCAGCTTAGCAAATCATTCTAAGCAACTGTTGCAATTTGGGATATGCGGAGGTTCACTGAAGGATATCGTCCGAACCAACAGTTTGCTGCACATGTGATAAATAAAACTAAAAAAAGCTACATTATGGCAATTTTTGGAAGTTTCTACATGAAGCCCTTGAGATCAGAGGTTTTTAAGTTGATATGAGGACACTATGCAACGTATCCTGAAGGACTGCTAATTGTCACTGATCCAGGTCTGAAAGCTTGGCATGTGAAGAGAGAAGCACACTTTAACTGAAGTCTTGTGAAAGTACATGCTCAAGCTGGGGTGACAGTAAGAGTATACAAGGAAATACGTCACTGAACCAACATGAAGTAAGAATTCACATCCCAGTTTCTAAGCATGCTTCTCACGTTTGTTGCACACGTGAGCATAAACCAGAACTTTCTCTAAGGTTAACCAAAGTTAAAAATATTTGACATTCTTTCAGTTTTCAGAGAGGAGTAAGAGTGGGAATCTGGGAATGCACTTTTGAGGGAGGGCTGTGAATCACTGCTGTGATGGTTCACTTGGTTGTTCTTGCCTCAAAAATTCTAAGGAAGAACTAAAGACCTTAAACACATGACTGTGTTTGCAGATGACCTTTCCCAATGACGATAATGAGTTCCTCAAATCATTGAGACAGCAGCTATATGTGAGTATATTAATGTGATTAAAGTTCTTTTGTATTTGAGAGAAGTTGTACACTAAACAGAAGTTACAAGTGGGGGACTGACTTGGAGAAGCATGTTGCATTTGCTCAATGTTATCTCAGTTTCAGAAACTGATTAATACTTTGCTGCTGTTTTGACTTTGGCTTGACATTTCTTGTTTTCTCTCTAAAAACAATTGAGAGTGCTGTATTCACAAGGTATTGTTACTGGATTGCATAGCATTTACCATTCCCTGTTGTTTCTGCTTAATGGTCAAGAGCCTTGCAATTGGTAGCAGACGAAGACCTAGTAGTTATAACCATATCCAATTCCACTGAACCAGGCTCTGACCCAGTGACTGCACATAACTTGAAAGATCTCTACAGACTTTAAGAGACTCAGGACAGAATTTTCTAAACAAAGTGCAGGACAGAGACTTCAATGAATAGGTCAGTATGCATGATAATCTTAGCAGATTTAGACTCACGGAAACTGGACATCCATGACATTTTTTTTTTTCCACATTCATACTGCAGATGGCAAGAACTTTTCAGCACTCTCACTATGACTGTACCAGCTGCTCATTAAAGTTTGTCATCTCCAATGGCATTCTGGGATGCATCAAGAAGAGTGTGTCCATCAGGTCAAGGGAGGTACTCCTTTCCCTCTACTCTGCCCTGGTGAGGCCTCATCTGGAGAACNTGGAGTCTCCTTCCTTGGAGGTCTTCAAGACCTGCCTGGATGCATTCCTGTGCAACGTGATCTAGGTTGATCTGCTTCTGCAGGGGCTTGGACTAGATGATCTCTAAAGGTCCCTTCCAACCCCACCATTCTATGATTCTATGATCTTCTGTCACTTCAAATATAAAATTAACAGCTCATAGGCAGGACAAACGGTTACACTGTACCTGACAAAACCATCATCAACAGTGCACAAGCTCCATTGTTTATAGATGACTTTAGCATTCACAGCCTACGCAGGTAGCTTTCAAAGCAAGTAGTAAGAATAAATCGGTGTTTAGGGTGGTTTGTTTCAGGGGCACCATAGTGAGTCCACACTGAATTTACGTTTGAATTCCACAGAATTCATCATTATGCAAGGAAGATATTTTAAAAAAAAACAGTAAGACTGATTCATTTTTAGGCATGTGCAGCAAGTTCTGAGGACAACACAAACCATATGAAAAAAAGGTGTAGAAGAAACAGCTGAAATCCCTGACAAGTCAGAATTAGGGTTGATGCTGATATATGAATGAAGAGGGAAGACTGCAGAAGCAGAAACACAAAAGAAGAAAAGAATCCAATAAAATCAGAATGCAAAGGATGGTAACAAATTAGACAACTACAGTCCTTCAGAAAGCATATAACCTCAATCAATATGACATGATATAGAACATGTAATAAAAATCACTGAAACTGTACTCTGTGCTCCAAGGAGAAATTACTTTCCTGTGTCATACCATAACAAACACCTTGATATTTTTTGCTTTTACTGCAGTACCAAGGAAAAGGACTTTTTACACACCTAAACCTAGCAGAAGACTGCCATGGTAGATAGTCAAATACATTACAGAAGAGGATACTGTTCTGATTCAAATAAGCTATTCAAATGCTGAATTTTGCATTTTCTGACACTTGCACCCACCATCCTCAGACTTTCTCAATGCTCCATTGAGGGCAGAAACATATCACCTGAGGCATCGTTTTTCCACTTTTTATTTCAACCAGTCAAATCTCTTCTCTGCTTGTCCCAGCACCACTGAAGCTGATTCTTCAAAGCTTGCACTGTCTTCCCAAAGTTAAACTTCTTAAGTTTCATTTTCTGTGGGGACAGAGCATTTCAGGCATTCCAACACTGAGGAGCACAGCACAGAAATCCTAAAACAAGAGTTGTTGCTACACTACACCCCCACAGTGGCAAGCTTTGGTTTCCTCTTCACAGGTCAGCATACGTGCCAATAAATCCATGCTCTGTCTCACTGAACCAAGGAGGGTCAACAATGCTCACTCAAAAATCTTTTACATGTGCCACCACAGCACAGAAAAAAACTCCTCCATAGAACAGAAACGAAACTGCACTAGAGAAGGTCAAACCAATGTCACAGAACAGCAGACAAAGGGGTACCAGACAATCCACATTGATCATCTTCCAGATAGAAACAAGTTGAGGTCACCATTTAAAATCAGGTGTGGTAAACCGTGGTAGTTGGCTCTAGAGATAGATCACACCTAATACACACTTTAGACCAAAGAGTCTGGCTAGCCATCTGTACAAAGTTGCCCTTTAAGGAGGCGTAGGCTTCTCAAAGCCTATGCCTCTTTATCTCTGAAGATTGTGTCAGTACTTGCAAGGTTGGTATTCCACTGGACTTCATACCTCTTCAAGAGGCTCGGGGTACATATTTCTGGGCACTTTTTCCCTGATAAGAGCGCACAAGTAGGTTACAAGTGATAACTAAATTATGAAAGGTGCTGAGACTTATTTTCCTGCAAAAGGAAAGACAAGAGTTGCTGCACAGAGATCTACATCAAGAGACAAAATGCACAGCTTATGCCATTGATACTCCTGAGGACAAAGCTGAAGAGAAAGAAACAACACGATGTTGGGGAAACAGAAGAACAATGGGAGAAGAAAAAAAAGGAAATAGTCCAGCAGTAGGGAAGGGCTACTGCTACAGCAAAATGAAGACTGAAACGTGGCTTTTTCGAGGAAATTGGGAAGAAAAAGCCACAAACAAACACTACATTATTTCTAATGAAGACATTTGAGGCAGTGTGGCACCAAGACTTTTTTGGACCCGCTGGTAAGCATCATGGCAGAAGGCTAGAAACTGCTACCAAGGACATTTAGAGGGAGATTTTTCAGAAGAGGCAAGCTGTCCTGGTCAGGCCTAGTGGCAGTGCTGTTGCCTACCTACTGCCTACCTAGCAGAAACCATCAATCAGGCTATCTGCATCGCAGGAGAAACTGGCTTATCCTTCACCTTAACATGGCCCCGTGCTTCTTCACTGGTGTCAGGACAGCTGCTGCAATCTTCCTCATAGCTGGTGCAAGTATAGCTGAAAATCAGTGGCAGAGGAAAGACCTTGCAAGACACAAAAAGGAAGACAAAATGCTACCCCAGCAATACAGCAAGAAAGTTGCTTAAAAGGCGCATTCTCCTACAGCCCTTGTGGGCTGCAATGCTTCTCTCTAGCCCCTGCATAGTTTAGCAGATCTTTTGCAATGGGAGGTCTGTAGTTACAAAAATGTACTTTGAATCCCATTTGCATGCTCTGCTATGCCATAATGGCACATGCAAATGACTCTTGCAGTGTATTTTGAACAAGTTGAACCCAGAACATCCAACATAGGGTTTCCTCTTTCTCCTGCCCATCCCCTTCCTGCATGTTTACAAAAAACTTTCACTTCCTCAGTGGCACTGACACCAGCTCTGGCGATTGATTAACCTTGTTTTGCAGCCCTTGTCCACTCAGACCTGAATCACAGCCTCCCTTTGGCATCCAGCACTTACTGAAGTGTTTCAGAAATCCCACTAAGACACAAAACAAGGCTGGGGTTGCCCTGTTTTCTGTCCATTGGATGTAATGAATGGAAACCTCATTATGCTAGCAAGGGATACTCGAGCAGGCAATTTCAATAGATGCACTACTACCCAGATATTTTCCTATTCACTTGATAATACCAGGAAATATATTCTTTGTCTGAGTTTAGTACAATTTCATCATAGGTCAGACCTACAGATTTATAAATACATTATCATTATGTAGGAATTCACTCAAACGCCTTTTAATCTTCATCTTTTAATTGCAATTTTGTTCTAAGCATCTAGTAGAGTCATATGCGGAAAGAAAAAAAATCTGCTTAGCAGCCAAATATACTTCTGCACTAACTCCTGTAATATCATACTGTTTCAGTTTGTGCCCAAGAACAAGCTTGAATAAGAGTTCATTATTAAAAAAAAAAAAAAAAAAAAAGATGTTGGGTTCGTATACACACATTTGTACAAACTAATGAAGGGCACATGAAAAGCAAAGGAGCATGTTATAGCTTCCACATCAGAAAACCCACTTAACAGACTATGTTTTGGTTGACGAACTTCCTGAAATGGCTTTCTGTTAAGCCAACAAAGCAGTAGTTCAGAAGACATCCTGGAGGGAGTCCCCACCCTCTAAACTTTTATCATGTCCAGACCTT
This sequence comes from Urocolius indicus, assembly GCA_013401255.1. NCBI lineage: Eukaryota > Metazoa > Chordata > Aves > Coliiformes > Coliidae > Urocolius > Urocolius indicus. Next base: position 66,233 of record WBNH01012718.1, on the reverse strand, counting down.
CAGTAGCTATCTGAGAAACAGAGCAAACTGCAGCAGAAAACTGCCATTCCAGAAGAGTAGCTGCATCCCACACTTCAACCCCTGTGGTGAGTGACTACATTTTCCAGTTTAAGGTGGCACAATTTGCTGTCACAGGCACTTTCAAGCAATGGCTCAGTCACAAGAATGTGCACAGTAAAAAGAAGGCTCTCGCAAATTGAAGTAGCAAATTCTATAACGTATCAACCACAATTTAGACAGGAAGACGTAGCCCCAAGCTACATGCAGCAGAGACCATAGAGGAAGAAGGACACATTGTTCAGATTGTTTATCATTTGAGTCCTTTGAACTGAAGACGTAAGATAGTATGCTGCATAAACACGGGAACCAATGCAGATACTTAAGATTTCAGGAGTTTGTAAAAAAAAAAAAAAAGATTGACAATGCTGACCTAAGGGATAGCAAATACCAGCCTGAACGGTGCTAGTCTACCCCTCTTCCCCTCAGAGAAATGAGATCTACCCATTCTCCCTTTCACATTTCCCCGGTCTCCTCTTCCTTGTGTCCCCAGAGAACTGTTATTGTCAAAATACCATCTCTCTTCTGATGTTCTGCTAAAAAAACCACAACTGATCTATTTACCTCTGTGAGTGGTTCTTTGGGCACACAACAAATACAAGTATCTCATAAATATTTGGAGACGATGCTTCCAACACAAGATGAATTCCACCTTTGCCTTTTGTTCCATGAACTCACATTTTCAGGAAAGATGCCGAACATGACCGTGAATGCTTCAGCCTCGGAAATTACAGCATTTAATGACAATGTCAACAGGAAAAGTATTTGAATCAGGCTAAAATAAATATGAAAGCACAGACCTTTCCATCCTTCCCTGGAGGACAATTAAGTATTAAACTAGGAACCATCACACTAAGGACGGTTACGTTGTATTTTCCTTTTATTTGTAGAAGCTGATTTCTTTGAGAAGATTCCGTTACTGTTTACAGTATGGCAGTCTCCTTCTTGCATGCTTCACTAAAGACTCTTTTCATGCAAATGTAATTTTACATTTTGTATCTGCACAGTTTCCTTTGGGAAGCCTGGAAGCCTTTCTCTCTATACCATCTCTGGCACTTCTACACTCTCACACAAGAGGGGACACAAATAAGCAGGAGAAACAGAAAGTAGGAATGCAAGCAGCAGGAGAAAGATCCTAATTCTCAGATGGACAACTGGTTCTTCTATGGAATGAAGCTGTTCTTCTTAGAGAGAAATCTTATAGGGCAAAACAACAATAGACAACCTAACATGGGTCATGTGGTTTGGTGTGATTGTCTACACACTTTTTTTTCACAGCTTCAGAAGGAAGTATCACCTACTGCACACAAAGCTCTCACAACCCTCAGGTCAACAAATTCTCCCTCCATCCCTTGCATTAGCATGTGACAGTTCATATCCTTCAGGGACCACTGGTGCTGCAGAAATGCACCTCTGTGTACACCTATGCTACTAGAGCAAAGTGCTAGGAACTCTATACTTAAGGCCCAATCCATTTATCTATCTATCTATCTATCTCCCTATCCATCAATTAATTAATTCATTCATTGTCTGCTTGTTTTCTGTGTCCATTCAGTTTTTCAAAGGGCTCCCCATACTCTAAGAGTAAAAACGGCTCTGCAATTTCCTGAACACAAGAAACAAAGTCACTCAATTACTCAGAATATGTCCTTATGGAAAGGAGGAAAGGCTTCACTCCTCGTCCTTGAAGAAAAATTAAATTGGTTCATGATTGACACGTTTCTATCCAAAATCTTCAATAGATGCTCATTAAGAGTCCAAATAACATGCAAAGTACAGATAGGAGAACAACTTTTTGTGACAGAATCAGATTTGAGATAAAAGCAGCAGTTCTCAGACTTTCATGAATAGCTACAAAGAGGTCAAATGCTGCTTTCTGACGTGCAGCACACGAAGGGTCAGATGTAGTATCTGTAGTCTTGTGAGCCCATTTATCCTAAAGCTATATAAAGATATAAAGCTGAGCCAGGAGGTCCTTGGAGCTATTTTATTGCTGTTTTAAGAATTGTTTCAAGTCACACTTGCTGTTCTGTGATGTCATTTATCTCACAAGGCCCAACACCGCCATAGGAAGATAGCTCTCTTCAATTACATAGTTAAATGGGGAGAAAAAGGATTATGAAAGAGTTACTTACACATCCATAAACAATATTCATAAACACATGTTAGAAAGAATTTCACATTTACGGAAACTCTCTTGAAAAGGTAACATTCAAACCCGGAAAATTAAACATCTTACAGGCAATGGGGTTTAACTTTGTAAAGGTTTCGCAATTCATTGCATTGTCAAAGAAAAGTCATTGTGCAACTCCACAGATAAAGGAACTTAGGCCTACTTTGTCCTCTGTATAGTTACCTGGGTGGGGGGGGTGG
>WBNH01012718.1:42872-63780 GCA_013401255.1 Urocolius indicus | reverse complement strand
GGGGGAAATCCTTATTTACTAAAAAAAAACTACAGGAGAAAAGCAGCATAACTTCTAGTCAGCCAGCTCCCGTACAAAGAATGATGATATTCTACAATGTTTCAGTTAAAAAACCCAATAGTCTTGACAGCATACAATTAAAATAGAACTTTATGTTATTATTTGTAACTAGTCTGTAGCTCACAAAGCTGAAGTGGAGAAACAAGAGAGTAACAAATCTCAGAAGAGATCCACAGAATGGGACATCGGTTGATCTCAAGAGTCCATAAATTTTATTCTTTGCCCAAGATTTCTCAGCATCACAGTAACAGTATCTAACCAATTTCTAGCCTGCTGCTACTTTTTCAGTAGCTTTTATCATCCATACTTTCGGTGGAAACTGAGCTTTTATCATCCATACTATAAAAAAGCTCTAACATATTAAAGATAAGCAACACTTGCTCTGCATTCAATATTGAGTTGGAAAGAACACAAACCAATTTTGGTTATCTCTGGTAAAACTGAGAGACATTTTCCCAAAGTAGTTTTGCAATTTCCCAACAAAAATACTTTTCTATTTTTTTTTTTTGATAACTCTAGAGTAATAGTATAATGTGTGCAGACTTATCTACACAGCACTTACTTTACAGATACTTGCAACTAACGTTAAGATTTCCGAATTACAAAAGTTTTCCAGGTATTTTATGAGATTAAGCTAAGAACTGAGATTTCCAACTTGTATTACGATGTGCTAGAAGACAGTAAGATTGCTGGGACTGTTTCTATTTTCAAAAACGGGAGTGAAAGGCAAGAGATGGGATATTGATTCAGGTTTCAGATGAAACAACAGAACAACAACTCATCCTTTGTGCTCCCTCTGTATATCCACAGTAATATGACCTGGCTAAACAAGTTCTAAGTGTTGATCTCTTTGGTCTTTAGCGCTAACAGAGGTGAGCAAGGCAGCAAGATGACTTCTTGCCAACCCATTCACTGCAAACACATAAAAGATGCAATTTCAACAGAAACTGCTCTCCTGAAGGTACGACATCAAGTAGGGAGATGGAGTTTGGCTTTCGGGTCCTAAATTAAAATTGGAAGGAGAAAGCCCCTCAAGCCTGTTCCTTAGCCACACGGTACCATTACAATAGTAGTCTGTGGCTAACACCACGCACCAAACATCAGAACCCCGTTTTCTTAGTCTTTCTCTTAAACTAAAGCACATTTGGACATAGAGTTGGAAGGAGCTTTAACTTGGAAGATGCTCCGGGAATCACTCTTCTAGAAACAGGCAGTGCCAGCAGCAATATCCAGAAACCGCATTGTCTCTCCCGAGTCAAGGCTATCGCAAACCGACTGCAGACTTCGATCAAGCTAAATTTACACGCTTCCCCGCACGAAACAGCCAGAAGGCACCCGCACCTCCACGGGAAGAGCAGAAACCGGGCAAAGCGGCAGGAGCGAAATAAGGCTTTTGAGAGCGATCGCTTTTACACACACACACACACACACACACACACACACACAACCGCCGTATTTCCCTTAAAACCCCATCCGCTCCTACCGGGAAAGTCAGACAGCAGCGGCACCTCCTTCGGCAGGCTGAGGCGAGGGCTCAGCCGCCCGGGAAAGCACCTTGTGCCCGCGGGGCCGGTGCCGGGGCACGGAGGCAGCCCGCCCGGGGCACCCCGCAGCCCGCAGCCCGCCGCCCCCCGCCGCGGCCACAAGCCGTGTGAGCTGCGGCTGGCTGCCCCCTCCCCGCTCCCTCCCGCCGGGGCGGCGGGCCGGGCCACTTACTTGGCCGGGTGCGAAAGTTGAGCGGCAGCGGGCGAACTCCACGGTTCCCGTCGGGTGGGCGAGCGGGGCGGCGGATATAAAGCGCTGCCGCTGCCGGGGCCGCTGCCGGTGCCTCGGTGTGGGTTCATAGGCGGCCGCGCCGGCCGGGAGAGGGGGCGGCGGGAGGCGGTTGGCTGGCGGCCCGGCGGCGGACTTCCTGGAGCCGGTGGATTTGCATGCGGGGCTGCGGAGAGGCCGGCGGGGGCGATAGGGCGGCCCCTGGCACCGGCCCCTGGCACCGGCCCCGCGGAGCTCAGGTGTGCCGGGGGCTGTAGCGGGTAGGGCGCTGCCCGGCCGCTCCGGCGCAGGGACAGCTGCCGCGGGTGAGGGGCGAGTGTGTGTGTCCCCCCCCCCCNGAGCAGAAACCGGGCAAAGCGGCAGGAGCGAAATAAGGCTTTTGAGAGCGATCGCTTTTACACACACACACACACACACACACACACACACACAACCGCCGTATTTCCCTTAAAACCCCATCCGCTCCTACCGGGAAAGTCAGACAGCAGCGGCACCTCCTTCGGCAGGCTGAGGCGAGGGCTCAGCCGCCCGGGAAAGCACCTTGTGCCCGCGGGGCCGGTGCCGGGGCACGGAGGCAGCCCGCCCGGGGCACCCCGCAGCCCGCAGCCCGCCGCCCCCCGCCGCGGCCACAAGCCGTGTGAGCTGCGGCTGGCTGCCCCCTCCCCGCTCCCTCCCGCCGGGGCGGCGGGCCGGGCCACTTACTTGGCCGGGTGCGAAAGTTGAGCGGCAGCGGGCGAACTCCACGGTTCCCGTCGGGTGGGCGAGCGGGGCGGCGGGGCCGGGCCGCTGCCGCTGCCGGGGCCGCTGCCGGTGCCTCGGTGTGGGTTCATAGGCGGCCGCGCCGGCCGGGAGAGGGGGCGGCGGGAGGCGGTTGGCTGGCGGCCCGGCGGCGGACTTCCTGGAGCCGGTGGATTTGCATGCGGGGCTGCGGAGAGGCCGGCGGGGGCGATAGGGCGGCCCCTGGCACCGGCCCCTGGCACCGGCCCCGCGGAGCTCAGGTGTGCCGGGGGCTGTAGCGGGTAGGGCGCTGCCCGGCCGCTCCGGCGCAGGGACAGCTGCCGCGGGGGAGGGGCGAGTGTGTGTGTCCCCCCCCCCCCATCCGCCGGCGCAGGGCAAACTTCGTGAGACGAACGAGCCTCCGGTAAAAGCGACGGCTCAATAAATAAAACCGCGTTATCCTGGGAGGCAAAACAGAAAAGGTTGGCTCTTTCCACCAACAGCCCGAAAAATGCATCATTGGCTTCACCAAAACTCATTTGTAGCGACTGTACTAAGGTCTGTTGGAGGCCAGATTGCAAGAAAACAAAGAACAACTGCGTTTATATTTTTATTAGTTTTTTCTTTTAAAGAATGATTTAGTAGCCTGATGGAAAGTGAAGGAAAATTCTCAAGAGGTCAGCACATCAGGAAATATGAATATGTGGATGTAACGACCAGAGGATGCAGCTGAAAAGCAACCTGCAAGAACCGAAGTCAAGGTATAACGTGTGTACTGACAGACCACCCGGGCGACTTCAGATCATGGAGAGTTCAAAGGCAGAATTTAAAAATAAGTGCATTTGAAGACAGTGGAACAGGTCTGGGGAACTCTCAAAGTGGTACAAGATGCTTGCTCAAAGGTATCTTTACTTTCTTGAAGTCTACCAACGAGGCCTAACTATGAGTTGGAGCAGACTGGGGAGCTGCTCAGCAGGGCGTCCAAAATAACTGGAAGTGGCTCAATACAGCTCACACCTCATGGGTTTCAGAGAAGAAGCTGGATCCTGTCCAGGAAAGCAAACTCTAATAGCAGGTCTCACAGATCTTTGGTGCTGGTGTAAAGGCCTGCCACACACACGGTCATGTGTGACTGGCACAATCATGTCACTGTTGTGTGTGCTGCAGCCCTGTCTCGGGGTGTGACTCCAGGCCAATACCTTGGTTCCTCAGAAGATTCCATCTGTAGAAGCAGTCAGATCGTGCTCTGCCACATTTCTAAATGAGTCGCAGATGTCTCTGGGCATCTGTAGATCTGAAAAGGGCAGGGCAATAATTGTTTTTTTTCTTTGATTTATGTCATCAGTTATAAAAATTATGTTGTATATATACTCCTCATACTAAGACAAGCCTCTAAGTGTGTTGTAGGATGAGACAGTAAGGAATTCCCTCAAGTTCCATTACAAGTTGGTAAATGTTTTCCCCCTTCCCTCTCCCCCCCCCCCCCGCCCCGTTTACTTAAGGGTGTTTTAAAACAGAAAGAAAAGAAAGGACAAAACACCCTTTTTCCCCTTTGAAAAGTTTATACAAACAGGGAAGATCTGATTTAATTTTGCCACTGTAATGTAAGTACCTTGATCTTATTATATCTTTGTTCTTGGAACAGAGAAATGATGCACAGACCCCATATCTCTCTTGGCCTTCCTCCTTTCCAACTTATTTCTTCTTTTCATGATTGTGTTTAAAATCCAACTTCTCTTATCAAAGCANTATGTCATCAGTTATAAAAATTATGTTGTATATATACTCCTCATACTAAGACAAGCCTCTAAGTGTGTTGTAGGATGAGACAGTAAGGAATTCCCTCAAGTTCCATTACAAGTTGGTAAATGTTTTCCCCCTTCCCACTCCCCCCCACCCCCCGCCCCGTTTACTTAAGGGTGTTTTAAAACAGAAAGAAAAGAAAGGACAAAACACCCTTTTTCCCCTTTGAAAAGTTTATACAAACAGGGAAGATCTGATTTAATTTTGCCACTGTAATGTAAGTACCTTGATCTTATTATATCTTTGTTCTTGGAACAGAGAAATGATGCACAGACCCCATATCTCTCTTGGCCTTCCTCCTTTCCAACTTATTTCTTCTTTTCATGATTGTGTTTAAAATCCACCTTCTCTTATCAAAGCATTAATGTAAATAAAAGACAATTTACTTTTATAAATTCATGAGAGAGTCTGTCCAGTAAAACACAATTGGATCTATAATGTGAATAATTTGATAAAATAAAGAAGTCAAATTACGCATAGTAGGCTGCTGTGCAATATTAGATTGAGGAAACATAACGCAAAGTCATCAGTTCTGCTCCAAAAGAACTGATAGGAAGAAGGGCTGGAGTAGAATAAATAAACACAGTGTGCTTTGTAAGAAGGAAAAAAACAAGACAGGTTGTTAGTATTCCTTGAAATGTCATGGTTTTAGGCATCCTTGTTCCCACTGATAGAAGTAATACGTACAAAATCTACCTTGGAAAGTGTAAGCAGGACAGGAACTCTCATTTTATGTTTACCAAGAGGGGGCAAAAAAAAGCTAGTTCCAGCCTCTCTGCATCTGTAGATCTGCTGTTAGTCATGTGTTTTAAAATGTCTTTGTATATAGATCAAGGAACTCGAGGGGCAGTGTAAAGTGGGTCAAGAAAGAAACTTCAAGCCTGTCACTGATGTGAAAATCTTTGTATGAAGGACTGTGAGTCCCGTTAGGCAGCTGGCATTCGTGCTCAGCAATTGAATTTCCACTTTGGGCACACTTGACTACCAGATAATGTCTCTCCTGCAGAAGACAGTGCTCCAGTGCTGAGGCCAGCTGCTGCTGTAAGAGATCGCGTTGGTGTTCTTAGCATCCAGAACACTTGGACTGCACCAAACATGTGGTTGAATGGTCCCTGGTTAACTTCCACATCTGCTCTGGGATTTTTTTTAGTATTTTAAGTGGCCTGGGCCAAGGCTCAATCCAACAATCTGTCAGTAGCCTCAGAGGAATGTCTGGCAATATTTCCTTGGGCACAGTTAGTTACTGGCCTACACATAGTCCTGTAGAATCAAGACCAATCCAGCCACGCATTCACATAGCTGGCTGCTGGTCATTGTTTGGCCTGTGTCTGGGACCATGAAGAGGCACAGACTCTGGGGGACAGTGGCTCTGTACAGTAAATCAGAGTTTGTCACAGACAGTGAAAACAGACAGCAAACTTCACTCTGTGTTTTCACGTGTTCCTTCAATTTCATCGTTGCCGAGCACCTCCTACAATATGCTTGAAGCCAAAAGCAGGGCAGTGATAGAAGAATACCACTGAGTCATGAACGTACAAGTGGCACAGCCAGAACAGTAATTTGAGAGAGATCCCAAAGAATACCTGAGATCATTCAATAAATAACAAATACATTTTTTTGAAAAAGGGAAAAGATCACGTTGTTCAAAAACAGGTTTATAAGATTTGAATTCTTCTTAGCAGAACAGGGAAAAAGAGAGTGAAGATACATGTAAAATCAAAACATTGAGACAAGTGGCTTTTTTGGATGAGACACAGAATCTTAAGGGCTGGAAGGGACCTCAAACGATCATCTAGTCCAGTCCCTTTGCAGGGCCACCTAGAGTAGGTCACAAAGGAGCTCGTCTAGGTGGCTTTTGAATGTCCCCAGAGAAGGAGACTCAGCAAGCCATCTGGGCAGCCTGTTCCTCATTCTGAATTTGTTGACATGGTAAAATGTCTTTTCACTAGTAATTCCAGCATTTACATGGTCACGGCTTGCGTTGCCTTTTTGGATTTTATTCCCTCCTTGGGGGATTATCATTAAGTAGTTGAAGTCCAAATTGTTAACCTGCTTTGTAATAATGTAGCAACTTTTAAACAAGTTGTGAAGAGTGGGTTATAAAAAATGCGATCCAAGTCACACAGTCATTCTTCACACAGTGTTGCTGGAGAAAAAAACCCACCCCAACCCCTCAGAAAATAAAAGCAGTATGTTTTGGCATTCCTTTTGCATTGTTTCCTTTCTTATTGTGACCTATGATTTTAGACAAAGCCCTACTGACCTTTGTAAGAAGAATATTTACAAATTTTAGTCTAAGAAATGTGCTCTTCGAGTGATAAAGGTGGTTTGCTTTTGTTTGTTTATTCAAAGAAAACTAATATAGGAAATAAATGTCGCTTTCATGTATGAAGCAATGAGTTAGTGTGCTCTTATGTGTAGATATTCATCATATCCTGTTCCTGTTTCCAGTTTGGGAAAAAGAGTTTTGTGACAACAAAGAGAAATGAGAAAAAAAAAAAAAACAAACCCAAAAAACACTACCACCAAAAATCTTAATTTTTAATGGTAGTTTCACTGTGATTAATCTAAATGTATCACACCTTAATTTACAATCCTGACTAATTTTAAGGCTAGAATTTTGGAAATTGTTTAAAAACACTTCAGAGTTTACTGCACAGATGCTTTTACTGACTCAACCTGCATTTGACCTGTTGTTCAGACTAACGCTACACATCCTTGGTAGGTTAGGTTGGAGAAAACTGGCATCTTTCCTTTAGACAGTGGTCTGCTTAATGCACAGCTGCTCACATTTTATTACACTGGTATTTTTTGGCCATAAATCCTACTAAATTCATCCTTTTTTATTTCATCTTGTTACTTCTAATTCCCATGAACTACTCGTAATAACACAGCCTGTAGAAGTGCTTGCCTTGAAGAGCTCTGATCTTGGGAGTTGATAAAACCTGCTTCTTCTGTGTCTTTTCTGATTGTAAATATTTTACTCGCCTGCCATTACACTTTGTTTTATACACAGGAATCTTTCCCAATTTCTTTCAACTTGTTTCATGGCTGTGAGCAGGAAAACTGCTAGTCAGTGAGTCAAAATGTGTCCAACACTGAAAGCCAGTCTGAGAACTGATTGCAATGAGCTGGACTGCATTGCTCACACACCACTGGTGAATATCCTGACAGAGATTGAAATGGCCTACGTGCGCTCTACAGAATATCCCGATTGCCTTTCTACAGACATGACAGCTCAGATAAAGGGTCATCTTGATTCTCATGAATATCATCTTACTTACAGAGCCAAGAAAAGCAGCTGGACCGATCTGTTCTTCACAGCTCATTTGGGTAGGCAATGGTAAGGGTCAACTGACAGCAAGTGGTTCCAGGAGCCTGCTGCTTTCAAAGATTTGTGACTGTTTGCAGATTTTCCTTATTGGTCTGAAGATGCTGCCCACGCTGGTAAAGGATGTCTTTAATGTATGCTTAATTTAGTACACAGTTCTGTGATCATTAATATTTGGTTACCTGAAAGAACAGATGAGGACTAGTTCAGAGGCAGACCTATGATCACTTCAGATCATTTGTTTGTTTGCCACCTTATACTCTGGGCATTATACCTAGTGTCACCAGCCTGGGTAGGCATCCAGCCTGCATCATGCCTGTCCTGCACCACATTAATTGTTAGTTCAGAGGAAACATGGTGGTTCTTGGGGCAGCTTCCAGAATGGGATGCTGTCAAAGCATAGCTTTCCTTTTCCAAGATCAGAGGGTTGCTACAGAAAACTTCCTCATGGAGGGGCACTGGACCATTACTGCTGGGAAAGAGCTGTGCACTCTTCAAGCTGTTCTGGAACAGCTGCAGTGGCAGTAGAAAGGCAGTCCTATTCCTGGTCACAGGCCACACAGCAGCATGAGGCATCCCTGTAGCATATGCGGCATACATTTTCCTCTGGGACAGCACAGAACATTAGGCAACATATGTGGATTTGGAGTTAATGAAGTCAGAGCTGGTAGCACCGATGAAAATATTTAGTACTAGTTACAGTTATCAGCCCTCCCCATGTTGCACAGGGCTTGTGAGAAGTACCTCTTATCTGAGGTAGAAGACAGCTATCACTGGAGTACCACTGAGCATTCCAGAAGAAGGTTGCCTTCCGTGTATGAAACCTGAAAACACCTAACTTTTGCTGGTGCATTACCCTGGGAAGGTGACACTTGCCACCTGTAAAGGTCTCAGCCTGCACCAGTGGACACAGAGGACATGTTTGAAGGCTGTGCTAGCTGTAACAGCAATGTGGGAGGGTGATCTCTTCATTCTCTGTCTCCTGACCTAGCACAATTTTCCATTAGCAGGAGTGCCAAGAGGAGCCATTGGGAACCATTACAAACACTTCACTGCTGTCAGCTCAGGCTAGCAAGGCATATGGCCCTCATCTTTCATATCTCCTGCCTATCTGCTGCTGAGCTGTATCACCCTCATAGTGGATGAGCCTGCTCACCTCTTCTTGCATATAGGAGCAACTGAGCTGTTGCTAGAACCTCTTGCATTACCACTTCAGGATAGGGCTTCAAAGTGGTTGTGCAATATGTCTAAAAGGGTGCTGGAGGGCTACTCAACTGCTCTTCTGAACTAGGCTCTCGTTTACATGCTGCGTCCTTCACAAAAACTCAGAGAGCCAAAAGCGCAGATGGTGGTGGGATGGCAGTGTAACAAGTGGAGCTACAACCAGTCGCTCTACCAGCTGCAGCTCCCTCATTTCCTGTGAAAATTGGGAGGGTCACATTGTCAGGACAACCTGACTAATCGTTTTCTGCTGAATGGTTGACAGCTGTTTGCTGTAACTTGAAATCACGCACATGTCGGACATGAGCAGTAAATCAACTTTTCTCTGACTTTCCTGTTCCCAGTTGCTGTTTCCCCATGAAGCTCTTTGTATCCTATTCTTGGAGCCAGGCCCTACTGACTTTGAAATCCCAGCTGTGCTATCCCATCCATTGCTGTTCTGCAGCTCTTTGCCCCAGGCTTTGAAGTGTTTGAAATTCCAACCCTCTGATGCCATCCAGCCCTGTTGTGAAAGCCCCCAAATAATGCTCTCAGTCAGAAATAAATGAAAAGTAGGAAGTAATTGAAAAACAAAGGCAAAAAGAAAACAAAATCTTGAACAAAATTGGACATAGTGATTATTCCCAGACATACTTGAAGTGTAGAAGATGGGCACTGCCCAATTTCTTCTCCAGGACTGGGTTGTAGCAAGAATCTCATACCGTGCCCCCTGCAGGCAATACATTATTTAGGAGTTGTATGAATGCATGTATTAGGAGTTGTTCCTTTGCAGCCCTAGACTTGAGTAAGTTGTCTGACGTGGAGGTGTTTAGAAAAGGATATGAAAGGATCAGAAAGACCAAGTCTGAGGTGGCAAAAGATTCTGAGGGAGTAGGAATTACTGATGTTCATTATGGACACTATCAACCCACTCTGAGTCTATGTTAGCACTGGTGATCCCGACAGCAGCTACATTTGTCACCTGGCTCTGCTTTAGATGTCCTAGGATACTTTATTTAGTTGAGGACAAAGTCTGATCTTTCTTATCATCACAACCACCTCTTTCATACATCCACACATTTGCTGACGCAGAACTGCTGAGCTCACTGGCTATCATGCACACCTCGTGCTTGCTTTTCTGTTTTCTGACACAACACAATTGGTTTAGTAAGAGAACAAAAGTAATCTTTGCTCTTTCCTTAGCTAGACAGGTTGTTAACTTTTTTACTTTAAGGTCTACACCAGGAACTTCTGCCCTGCCTGGATCAGTTCAACCATTGCCAGCTTCCATGAGCATATTCTTTGGATAGGTTACTCCTAAGCCACAAAGGACTGTGGATTTGAATCAGTGAGGGATGGCAGACCTATATTGGTGTTATTCTTGAGCAAAAAGAGGACTCCTTGAATGAGTGGAAGCATATAAATTTCTGAAGGATGTATAGCATGATACATACTGTCTTTGAGACTGAAAATAAGTGGACTTGCAACTAGGTACAGGTCAGTGGAGGCAGATTGCTCCACTCGTGAAACCTCTTCTGCTTTGCAGACAAACCTAAGTCTTGATAACGTGGCAAGGGACTCTTTCCAAGGGATGAGACTGATGGGGATTAGGGAGCAATACCAGGACATACCGGGATCACAGACCTGGAAGGCTTGCTAGAGTATGACATCCAATTTAACCTGACACAAAGGATGGTGGTGCAGGGATTGAGATGGATTGAGAGCTGGCTGAATGACAGAACCCAGAGGGTGGTGACCAGTGACACAGAATTGAGTTGGAGGCCTGTGGCCAGTGGAGTTCTACAAGGGGAACCAGGGGCCAGTCCTGTTCAACATCTTCATCAATGACCTGGATGAGGGGGCAGAGTATACCCTCAGCAAGTTCCCTGATGACACCAAACTGAGAGGATTCCCCAGAAGGCTGTGCTGCCCTTCAGCAGGATCTCAGCTGGCTTGAGAGTTGGGCAGAGAGGAACCTCATGAGGTTCAACATGGGCAAGGGCAGAGTCCTTCACCTCAGGAGAAACAACCCCATGCACCAGTACAGGCTTCAGGTCACCTACTGGAGAGCAGCTCTGCAGAGAGAGACCTGGGAGTCCTGATAATAAACTGAACATAAGCCAGCAATGTGCCCTCGTGGACAAGAAGGCCAATGGCAGCCTGGGATGCATGTGTGGCCAACAGGTTGAGGGAACTTCTGCTCCCCCCCAACTCTACCCTGGTGAGGCCTCATCTGGAGTCCTGTGTCCAGTTCTGGGCTCCTCAGCTCAAGAGGGACAGAGAACTTCTGGAGAGAGTCCAGCACAGGGCCACCGAGATGATCAGGGAACTGAAGCATCTTTCTTATGAGGAAAGCCTGTGGGAATTTGGGCTGTTTAGTCTAGAGAAGAGGAGACTGAGGGGAGATATCATTAATATTTACAAATATCTAAATGGTGAGTGTCGGGAGGTCGGGACATTCCTTTTTTTTTTCTATTATATCTAGCAACAGGACGAGGGATACTGGGATGAAGCTGGAACACAAAACGTTCCATTTAAACCTAAGAAAAAATCCAGAGAGAGTGTGGAGTCTCCTTCCTTGGAGGTCTTCAAGACCCACCTGGACATGTTCCTGTGCAACCTGATCTAGGTGGACCTGCTTCTGCAGGGAGTTGGACTAGATGATCTCTAAAGGTTCCTTCCAAACCCTACCATTCCATGATTCTATGAACCTATGTCTTGCCCATAAAGGTCTGCAGTGTGCAGCTGTAACCACCAGTAAAGACTGGTTTCTGAGGGGTATCACCTATATGTATGGCTTGCGTAGGTTTATGGCTTGGCTTTAGCTTGGCCATGAGTCAGTGGCAACGCTGTATTGGCAGACTGGATATACGAATGCTGAGGCAAAGGCAAGGGTTAAAGAAAAGAACTGATAAAGAGATCTGATGCAGGGCAGGAGTCTAGGATAAGAGCTATGACAAAGAAGCCTGACTCCTGAGCATCCATTAGAGATGGCCAACACATGTAAGATCTCAAGCTTGCAGGTGACATCCAGGATTGTTACGCTTGGCAAAAATGAGCAGGGTAGAGGCAAGATGGCATTGAGGCAGACTCTTGGGATGGTGCTAGCTGTGAGAAAGCCACAGAATTTATAATACAGCAGAGCCAGTTTAAAATTCATTGCTGAGAATTTAATCCGTCAAAGCTTTCTACTTTATGTTTCAGGGCAGTGCTTTGTGTTAGACAGCTACTGCAATTTCAGTATTTAAAATGAAGTTTGCTGTTGTATTGGACCACAGCCTTAGAGGCAAGGGTGGCACTATAAATACAACTCAAATGTCAAAGGCAATTTAAGACTAAGCTCTGGGGGGAATAGGCTGATCTTGTAGTTGGCATGCATGTTGAGATGTCTGATTAACTAAGTCAAATTTCATCCATAGGAAGTAAAATGGCAAGTGTATGGGCACTTCTTTTTCCTGTGGTCTGTATTGTAACTTACAATTTTATTAAACAGCTTCCGTGAACAATTCAAACAGTTCACACTGCTAACACAAGGTTATTAGTGCAACCTGCAACTAGGTTCCACACATGTGCACACACTGCTGTCAACAAGGCAACCCTCTTGCTCATAAAGGGTTAAACTTCAGTGAGCTGGCACTCTGAAGTAACTCAAGATGGTCCACAAAGAGAAACAGAGGTGCACTAAATAGAATTGCCTCATGCTAAGTGTGGCTAATTTGCTGTTTGTGCATATGTACCAGTGTTTCTTCAGGGTGCCTGTGAAATGTGCAAGCTCAGAGATAAATTGAATGAAGCCTATCTTTCACGTTCTTAACAAAAATATCCAATATGCATTAGATTGTAATCTAATTCTAATCTACTACCTAAATTACTGTAGAGACAGTTTTTCCAGACTTATGATTTGTGCTAAGTAAAGCTGGTGGAAGTAGGCAGAAAAAAATATTATTTGGGGCCTAAGAAACCAGAAAGAGGATCTGTCTTTTCCAAGACTTTCACCTCCAAACGAAGGCTACTAAAGAGTGAGCTACAGGGAGATGGAAGGTATCAAAACCATCCAGAACAATTGCAGCTACTAAGGGACTCCCAGAACCTTGGATATCATCAGCAAAATCGCTCACCTGGATTCCATCTCTTTTAAGCTCTTAAATGGACTAAAATGGGACACAACCGACCATACCTGACCCCGCCTGTTCTCCTGCTTCTCTGACTTCTGATTTCCTCTTCAATTTGGCATTTAGACTTGATAAGAATGTCTAGAGGTGTGAAATTTTTAGCTCTTTCTGTGAATTTTCTAATGTTATTTCAACATTATTATTTCAGCATAGATCACAGTTTTCTGGAACTGTTGACATTTATTTTGATGATTAAGCAGATTGATTAGTCATAGAAATATTTTAAAAAGTGGAAAAAAACCTCATCCACAGAAGAGATAGGTATCTGCTTCATGATTTGTAGGTGTGGCTGCAAATATAAAACATCTTCTTGACAGAGTAATACACCAAATGAGGAAAAAAAAACCCTATCAGACAATCTCTAAAACCTTGCATTGGGTTAGATTTGTAGATAATGACGCAAATGCTTTCTTTAAAAAGGCAAACGTGAACATATTTTAAAACGTGGTAGCTGTTGTCTCATTGCTTGGTGACATTACTCAAAATGCTGCTCTGCTTTGCCATCACCTCTGCAAAAATGTAGCGCACTGTCAGGCACTGACATTACCCAGCCTCCAAAGTAGCTGCCTGCCCTGATATGTCATATCAGCATCTGCCAGCTACGGTGATGGGGTCATTGAGCAAAAGCCACTTGATCTGTCAAGCTCATCATCAGAGGACTGGTTCACAGCAGTCCCAGTGCAGTAGAAGAAATCTCTATTAGTGACAGCTACAACCCTGACGACCATTTTGAGCAAGAACTGCCAAGTGACTCACACCACAAAAAGTGATAGAAAGCAGCTTCCAGAAGATGAGGGTGCTTCAAAACAAATGAGATATAGCTTCACAGCAAGCTCAAGGACATGTCTGCTGTAATAAAGAAAATCAAGAAATCAGAGCCGGGGCATCACTACCTGCCACCTTGAAATCTGTGTCTCAGAGTTGACTGTCTTAGACATCCATGTTTCTATGAGAATGTCTAACACAAAACCCATTACCACTCACTTTTCTGAGTAACTCTCTTAAGTGAACAACCTCTTGTTTTATATTCTCTATAATTTATGCACACTGCTGCAAAATTCATTATGTTTTTAGTAGGCCATTTTTAAAAGAAATCCTCATCAACACCAACCTTTAAAATGAATCAGTGGAACAACAGCTCTTGGAGAAAAGGTTTTTGGGCAGAATTCTTGAGATGCTCAGGTAGCAGAGCTACTAGAGGGCACAGCTAGAACTCTTTGGCCACTTTACTCTTCCTTGTTTTTTTCCACTTTCCTATCTTTTGCATTTTCAGTTGCATACAGTATCCTAATCACTCTGGGCTTTGCTTTTCATAAGTTTTCCCCTTTGTTCCCTTCTGTCTCCTTCTTTCTGTCCAATCGTCTTTTAACTCTTCCTTACCAGAGATCAGTTCACAAATAGGAGCAGGTTCAGCAGAGAGCCACAAAGATAATTAGAGAACTGGACCACACAATGTATGAGGAGAAGCTGAGACCTCTGTTCTTAGGGAGAAGAGATGACTTGGTGAAGGTCTAATTATAGCCTTCATCTACTTGAAGGTGTTTTATACAGAAGAAGGTGACAGATTCTTGAAGGTGAGGAGTGAAATAACAAGAGGCATCAGCCAAAGTTACAGCAATAAAAATTCCAGATGGATCTATGGAAAAATATTCTCTCCATGAGAGTGGTTAAACCTATGACAGCTATAGGATCTCCATCCTTGGAGATACTCTGAACTGCTATCCAGGAGCCTCAGCAAACTGATTTAACTTTGTCACTAGCCTTGATTTAAGTGAGAGATTGAACTCCAGCGTGACTTATTCTGTGATTCTCTCTTCAAATATCTTTGGTTTCCTAATCTCCCTCTTCTTAAGGCCTTCTCAAATAAGCTTTCCTTTAACCCACTCCACTCAGGCCTGCTGCCCTGCCTGGTCACCTTTCAGCAACGCTGTCTCCAAAGTGAGACCATGCTTCTGATCTGTGTGCACACCTTCCCCTCTGCAGTTTTTCATCATGCTCTTCTACCCTCAGTTGTCTTTGAACTGGGAGAAGTTACTTCAGCTCTCAGCTACTCTGCAGGTAGCAGCCAGAACAAATCTATTGAACAATAAGAAAACTGCTGAGAGAGTCACACCTGGGTTGTGGCATGTGAGGTTGAGCCCACCCATTTGGATTGCAGCCAGCTGCTGTATCCAGTGTTTGCATAGAACAGCATTGTCTTACCCTGTGTGCAACTTCTTCATTGCTTGATATTTGAAAGCCAGCTCTCGATCCACCTTACTGTCTGCTCATCCAATCCACACTGTCCGAGCTTTCTGATTAGGATGTTATGGGAGACAGTGTCAGAAGCCTTGCTGAAAGCAAGGTAGATGGCATCTGCTGCTCTCCCCTCATCTAGCCAGCCAGTTATGCCCTCATAGAACGCTATCAGGTTGGTCAAACAGGATTTCCCCTTGGTGAATCCATGCTGACTTGCTCTGATAACCATCTTTTCCTTCATATGTTTAACAACATTCAGGATGAGTCATTCCATCACCTTTCCAGGGATGGAAGTGAGGCTGACTGGCCTGTAGTTTCCTGGGTCATCCTTCCTGCCCTTTTTGAAGCCTGGAGTGACATTGGCCTTTCTCCAGTCCTCAGGCACCTTGCCTGTCCTTCATGATTGTTCAAAAATTATGGAGAGCAGCTTAGCAACCACATCAGCCACCTCCCTCAGCGCTCTAGGATGCATCCCATCAGGACCCATTGACTTATTAGCATTAAGTGTGCCCAATGAATCCTAAACCTCTCCCTCATCCACCCAGGGCAGTCCTCTGCTGTCCAGACCATCCTACCATCCTTGCTGGACTGGGCTTCCCGAGGGCCAGCCTTGGCTGTAAAGACTGAAGCAAAGATGACATTCAGTACTTTGCCTTCTCTGCATCCTTGGACACGAAGGCACCCTCTGTGTTTAGCAGCTGGCCCACATTCCCCCTTGTCTTCCTTCTGCTGCTGATGTACTTGAAAAATATCTTGTTACTGTCCTTAACTTCCCTGGCTAAATTTAATTCTAGAAGGGTTCTAGCCTTCCTAGTCGCACCTTTGCATGTTCTGGCAGTGTTCCTATACCCTTCTCAAGAGGTCAGCCCCTGTTTTCACCTCTCATAGATGGCTGCTTTCTGTCTGAGTTGTCCCAGCAGATCTTTGTTCACCCATGGAGGCCTCCTTTTCCTGCTCTTCTACATGTGGGGACACACTGATCCTGGGCTTGGAGGAAGTGGCGCTTGAAGATCATCCAGCTCTCTCTTGTTCTTGAAAGGCAAGATACGAATAGCAGTTTTGGCAAGCACCTGGTTTTGACTACCAGCAACACTACTCAGTTGCTATTATGGAACACAGGGCAAAGTTAAGGCTACTTGCTAATTGTAAGCACACCGAGAAACCTAACAAGTTGGTGCTTCCTGGAAGACTTAGCTCAGAATAGAAACTGCTTAGAATGATAAAATATTAAATTATAATACCTAGAAATGTTATTGGCAGGCATATCTCTCAGTCTTAAATCCTATCCCTCAGATAAGGTCTTCAAAGACTAAGCAGCCCATTTACTTTTGACCTCGTGCCTTCCCACTTATCTATGCAGTGAAGAATACAAATGAAGATAAACAGGAACCAGCATGGGCTACTCCTTTAAAAAACACAGAAAATCTCCATGAAATTGTCTCACAGGAGTGCCACTACTCAAATAAACTGTCAGGTTGAATGAGATAGTCAGAGGAAAGAAGAATTTGGTGGAGTGGAGGTATTCATGCTTAGCAGCCACACTTTGGTGTCTTATGCTAACAAGGAACTGACCAGGAGATCTCAAAACTTTGTGGATGCTCAGACGGGAAGCAAGTGAACGTGATGTGGTCTAGAGGGAAGCCAGAGCACCCAGCTATTGGGGGAAGATTCAGCCAGGTTCCCAAGACCACTTTCCTGAGTGGGTGTCACAGTCCCAAGGAGCCATATGTCTCTTACACTGTGTTGTGGCAGGACACGAAGGTGAAGAAAGGCAGAGGCAGATGTTTGTGAGGCACAAAGTTGTCTGTAGGACAGCAGAATGATTGTCATTCAGCTGGCTATGTGGGGGAAGGGAAGGCTGTGCACCGGAGGGGTGTTTGACCCTGGTTCCAAGGCGGTCAGGAAGCACCTGCACAGGACAGACACATTGTGCACTTACTGCTGCCAGCGGCTCCTACAGCCTTCAGAGGCCGGGTGCATCAGCCAGGATCAGACTCTTGCATAGAGGAGGGATGCAGCCCCTGCCAGAGCCTTGTGCAACTGCAGGCACAGGCTACAGCTTCTGAGAGACGGCTCCATGCCTCCACCCTAGACATTACCACTGTGCAGCTTCAGGCTCCATCACGGAGACTGTCCTGCTCCAGGAGACTGAGGCAAACCCAGGCCATGAAAGGACAGTTTCCTTTGTTTCCTTATCATCCTTCTGCATTGCCTGCAAATGACATAAACCCTGAGGATGGCTTGTGCTATTGTAAAGGAAGGGGCCCCACATAAGCCATCCACCAGTTTTCTGACAGAGATGCATTTGGCTAAACATAAGCACAGGCAGCGGGCAGAGAATTACCCGCTCTCATGCAAAATCCAGCATGCTGCTTCTGAATATGCTGCTGCACATACTTTGTGTTAGGCTTCTTGACATTATCTATCTAGTACATGGGTTACAAAGAAACAGGCTTTGAAATTATAGATTCACACAGAATGGTAGGGCTTGGAAAGAACCTCTAGAGATCATCTAGTCCATTCTCCTGCTAAAGCAGGCCCACCTCAATCAGGTGACATAGCAACATGTCTAGGTGGGTTTGGAAAACCTCCAGAGAAGGAGACTCCACACCCTCCCTGGGCAGCCTGTGCCAGGGCTCCCTCACCCTCACAGTAAAGAAGTTTTTCCTTATATTTAAGTGGAACTTTTTGTCCATTACCCCTTGTCCTGTCTCTGGACATCTTACAAAAATAAACACAATGTAAATGTAAAAACTAACAGTAGCGTAATACAAATTCTTCTTCCCTTCCCAGCTTTACTACTTATTTTCTGTAACAAAATCTTTTCCATTAACTACTCAGAAAACACAATTTTTGTGAACTCTCTCAGCTGTGATAATCACCAAAGATAAAAGAAGCAAGCACAGCTCTAAACTGGTGTATTAGGTGTCCTCTGCCATACAAAGAGAAGTAAAGGATTACAGTGATTACAACAGACTGGGTGAACATTGAGAGAAAAGTGATACCACAATCACTGACAACAAACACTAAAAGCAAGTTCGTGGGTAAACTAAAGAGTTCCCAGTTATTACAAAAGCAAAAAAGTCATCTGGAATGAAGCAACACTTTCTTTCCTGTGACATTTTTCATGTTAAGTCACTAAACTAAAGGTTTTAGAAAACAATACTCTGAAAATAATTGGGACAGAAAGATAAGGTTCAGGTAATATTTGAATAAACGCAGGTAAACCCCAAATTTTTTCAGGAATGCTATCACAATTAAAAGAGGGAAAAAGAAGAGTCTCTACACTACTAGTGTCAAAGAGCCTTAAGAGAGGCTGCAGAGCCTGAAGCTGGACGAAAGAAGAGCTCAAGGATTAAAAAGGCCAAGAAGAAATTGATAGTAACCTTTACCTTTTGGTCAAGACTAGAAAGTAGTGTTTAGAGTGATCACTGGAATGAATAGGTTTAAGTTTTTTTCACCCACATGAGCATTAGTTACTGTAATAAGACTTTGAGGTTTGGAGGTGGGGCTTTTGAGGATAAGTAAACATACATACATGTCAACCTAGAGACAGTCCCTGCCTCAGAGACTTCCCAGTCTAGACTTAAGGCATGAATCTGATGTGAAAAGGAGATAGGGTGTGGAAGATAGTGGTTTTTTTTCTGACAAAAGCTATTGTGAAATAGATGGAACTAGAAGAGGACAGGAGAACTGGTGATTGAATAGTGGAAAAAAAAAAGTTTGCCAATAGAAAGACAAAATGGCTGCTGACAACATACCTTTGACCAGATCAGGAAAAGAATGAGGAAGTGGGAGAAGTGCAAATGAGAGATGTGTAAAAGAACTACAAGGAACTTCTCACTCTAGAGAAAATTTTGATGTAAAGAGTAAATGAAACCAAGGAGCCTCCTTTTTGTTGTTCTGCTTCCTGAAGCTGTGGGTGTACAGGAAAGAGAGGGGGAACAGTGCCATAATTAAACATGCACGATAGCAGTTGGCCTCTGACTTTTCCTCATTTCACTGTCAGATCATGAAGTTACGAGACATATTTACTGACAGCTTTGGTTCCTGGTAATTATTAATGGTGTTTATTGAAACCATGACCATGACTGAGGACCACTACGCTGCATACAGTGCACACACAGAAAGGCATTTCCCAACACTAAGTAGAGGGAATATATATTAAATGGCAATGAAAAATGAAATAAAATCCTTCGTGCCTCAGTAACATGTGAGCAGTCCAGTTTTATCAGCTCCTAAATGTCACAGTAGGGATAAGTCTTGAAAAGGGTTTTGAGGAGGATGATGAATTTCAGATAGCAGTTATTTCATGTGAAGTCATGCCTCAGAAATTCTGTCAGGAGTTATTACTGATAGACTTTATTCATTTGTCATCTCACCACTAATTCCTCTTTTCCTGGTCTGTCATCATAAAGCTATCTGTTTGATTTTTAGTGATTATATATACACACATACACACACACACACACACACACACACACATGCAAACTGTCTCTCAGGCTTACTCTGACTAGATATTTATCTACCTGGTATTAGATACTTTTTTTTTTCAAGGCCTTTGGGTAAGGTCAGATCAACTTTTGATAGATCCAAGGTTCAAAGCTCTGTTTGTACTTGCAGATAGAGTAGAAAGAAGAAAGTGTTTTGTTTTTGTCAGGTTTTCAACTTTGTCTTCTTTACCTGTTACCTTTAAATATGCCAACTCTATGACCAGAATGATTGTGTTATGATTTATTGTTTTCCTTTGCTTGGAGAGGGATTTGTTTGACTTCAGTTATGCCACTCCTCCTGGTGTTCTGGTCAGCTGTATCTCTTTATCAGCATCCAAAGAAAAGGCAAAAAATGTCTTAGAAATTCCTGTGCTGGCATACGAGAGCTAAAAATTTGGCTGGGAGGAGATTAATCTCGAGACTGTGGATGAGAAAAAAACCTGACGGCACAGACAGCCCCCTTCCAGGTCTTTTGCAGGAAAGCTCCAGTGAAGACGCACAGCTATGTTCTCCTGGTAGAAACTCCTCCATGAGGCAAAAGGCTCAGAAAAATAACTTCAGCTTCTCTAACCACCCTCAGGAGCTGCTGGCTACTGGCCAGGGGGATACCACAAGCCATCCGTAGATCTCAGTACTGAGTTCAGTAGTCACCTCAACAGGTGACGGACTTCTGTACCCTGATGTGGGAGAGGATCCAAGTCAAGTGCCCAGATGGGACTCCATTGCCACTTTCTTCTCTACTTCACTTTTTATATTGTTAGGGAAAAAAGAAGTAGAAGTTAAAGAAACTGCACAACGGTTACAGGATGTCCTGTTGCATTTATCTAGCAATGCAGGCGAATGACTCACTCAAAATATTTGATGATCGGAAACTTCTTTCTTTCTTTCTTTCTTTCTTTCTTTCTTTCTTTCTTTCTTTCTTTCTTTCTTTCTTTCTTTCTTTCTTTCTTTCTTTCTTTCTTTCTTTCTCTCACATTTCTTCCTGAAAATATCAAACATTCAAACTCTGAAACAAGGTGACATCTTGAAGCTGTATGAAATCAAGAGAAAAAAAAAAAAAAAAAACCGGGTCCGAGTCTGGCTTTGAAAAGTTATCATAAACCAGAAAAAGTCATGGGAAA
>WBNH01012718.1:0-41780 GCA_013401255.1 Urocolius indicus | reverse complement strand
ACACACACACACACACACACACACATGCAAACTGTCTCTCAGG
The DNA here is from genome assembly GCA_013401255.1 of Urocolius indicus. Lineage (NCBI taxonomy): Eukaryota > Metazoa > Chordata > Aves > Coliiformes > Coliidae > Urocolius > Urocolius indicus. Next base: position 41,737 of record WBNH01012718.1, on the reverse strand, counting down.
CTTACTCTGACTAGATATTTATCTACCTGGTATTAGATACTTTTTTTTTTCAAGGCCTTTGGGTAAGGTCAGATCAACTTTTGATAGATCCAAGGTTCAAAGCTCTGTTTGTACTTGCAGATAGAGTAGAAAGAAGAAAGTGTTTTGTTTTTGTCAGGTTTTCAACTTTGTCTTCTTTACCTGTTACCTTTAAATATGCCAACTCTATGACCAGAATGATTGTGTTATGATTTATTGTTTTCCTTTGCTTGGAGAGGGATTTGTTTGACTTCAGTTATGCCACTCCTCCTGGTGTTCTGGTCAGCTGTATCTCTTTATCAGCATCCAAAGAAAAGGCAAAAAATGTCTTAGAAATTCCTGTGCTGGCATACGAGAGCTAAAAATTTGGCTGGGAGGAGATTAATCTCGAGACTGTGGATGAGAAAAAAACCTGACGGCACAGACAGCCCCCTTCCAGGTCTTTTGCAGGAAAGCTCCAGTGAAGACGCACAGCTATGTTCTCCTGGTAGAAACTCCTCCATGAGGCAAAAGGCTCAGAAAAATAACTTCAGCTTCTCTAACCACCCTCAGGAGCTGCTGGCTACTGGCCAGGGGGATACCACAAGCCATCCGTAGATCTCAGTACTGAGTTCAGTAGTCACCTCAACAGGTGACGGACTTCTGTACCCTGATGTGGGAGAGGATCCAAGTCAAGTGCCCAGATGGGACTCCATTGCCACTTTCTTCTCTACTTCACTTTTTATATTGTTAGGGAAAAAAGAAGTAGAAGTTAAAGAAACTGCACAACGGTTACAGGATGTCCTGTTGCATTTATCTAGCAATGCAGGCGAATGACTCACTCAAAATATTTGATGATCGGAAACTATTTTCTTTCTTTCTTTCTTTCTTTCTTTCTTTCTTTCTTTCTTTCTTTCTTTCTTTCTTTCTTTCTTTCTTTCTTTCTTTCTTTCTTTCTTTCTTTCTTTCTTTCTTTCTTTCTTTCTCTCACATTTCTTCCTGAAAATATCAAACATTCAAACTCTGAAACAAGGTGACATCTTGAAGCTGTATGAAATCAAGAGAAAAAAAAAAAAAAAAGAAACTGAGTCTGAGTCTGTCTTTGAAAGGTTATCATAATCCAGAAAAAGTCATGTCACAAAAATGTGCCGGCTCATCTCTGAAAGTTGTGCTACTAGAAAACAGATGATATCATCCAAATCAGTGGAAAAGGTCCTTCTCAGAGCATATTCTTTGACACAGATTGTAGACTCAATTTGTTCACTTGATTCTTTTTTTTTATAAATTAAAAACCATCCATAAATGGCTAGTCATGACAGCCACAATTCACAACAGCACCGACAACCTTCAACTGTTCCCAGTTTGTATTTTTTGGAACTCCATGCAAGGTTATTCCCCTATGAGTGTCCAGGCTGTAGATCACTGGCACATGGCCTGTGCACAGCTGCAGAGATGCTTGGTGTCTGTGTCCTCCCTTTGTCACATCTCTCCTTGACCAGTCTGGGAGGGGAGAAACCTGAATCCATCCCTGCTCCAAGGGACGTGTGAAGTAGAGAGATTGGTTATAAAGTCTGTTTTGGTATGACCTTCTATGTACCTGTTATAAGAAATGATTTGTCCAGAAGAGTCTGCAGTCCAAAACAGATCAGGAAGGAAAATAGGATTATCCTCATTTCATTAAAAAAAATATATGGAGGAGCTGTTACAGTGACTTTCCCAAATTCATGCAGGAAGTCTGCGACCATGGAGCCTGTTTCCACTGAATACCAGTGCAATAGCCTGAGCACACAGGGTTTAAGGAAGAAGAAAAGCACATGAGCCTTTTATTAAAGCTACAGAGAGAATGTGCCCTGTGTAAATTGTGAGAATATCCAATGCACATTTCTGCAGGCTGACTGCCAGCACATGCTTTTGGACCTGTAAAGGAGAAAAGAAAATCATAAAAGTGTCTGACTGGGGGTGAGAGCAAAGACTGTTACAGGATATTTTACAATGAACCAGTGTTTTGTGTGGTCGTGTCTAAGCAGCAGCCGAGAATTATATTAGGCATTCACCCAGGAGGCGTGAATAAAGGGTAAGAATGACTATCAGATGATTTTATTTACCTTCAAGATTTAAGACTGTCTTGCTGCTTATTTTCTCAGCATCCACAAAGCTAAAAATCTACATGTGATTTTTTTTTCATTGTGTTAATGAAGTCAAGATTATCATGTGGTTCCTCGATTACCATCAGCCGGAGAATTAAGAAGACATTTGATCCCATGACATTCACAAGATTGTGAGGGCTGGTAGGACTGGCTCTAAGCACACAGAATCATCTCAACATGCTATGCTCATTTTTTGTCCTGGGTACTCAGTTATTTCTGGGTAAACTTTCTACCTCTCTCTTTTCCTTATAAGAAAAATTTGTTTTAGTGCTCCGTAATAGAGAAAAATCTAGGAAATCAGAGTTCCTGTCCCAGGCACAGGCAGAAAAAAAAAGGTGGAAGGCAGAAAATGAACAATTTAAGCAGCTCAATGGCTTGGCCGGACGCTGAGCTCTGTTCTGACTTTCAACTCAGGGCTTTGGACCCCAGCACCATTTACACAGAAGGTATTGTTTTATAAAAGTCCACTGGGTTATGCAAAGCAAGGCATAACTAAAGGCAGTCTAAGAATATCATACTTAAGATTCACAAAGTCTGTGTCTTAAAAAGTCCTTTTATGGGCCTTTTCCAAAATAATAGCTCCCTCAGGCTCAAATGCCTCATATTCAAGTAAAAGATTTTGTTTAATTCATAAATAAGTTGATTTGTCTGCTAGATTGTTTCCCATGGATCAGTCTGTTCGCAAACACAAAACATACCGGCATCCAGCTGGGTGTTATTGCTGCCAAATTCAAGACAATAAATGGTTCAGTACAGAGCAAAATTCAAAACTTTTATTCCACAGAGCAATAAAAGCAGTAGACATTGCCTACTGACATGTTGCCAGAGTAAATATTACCTACTGTACAAGTTTCCATTCAGAGCTTTCATCAGGTCAAAGCACAACCACAGACATTATCAAGTTTTATACTGCATTAAAAGGGATTTAATGAATGATTGAAAAATATTTGAGTCACATTTTCAAACATATTACTCATTGCATCTTAATGAGCTACAATCTCCCTTAACAGCAGTGCATAATGAGTTGGCACTGTTATCCTGAAGAAGTGGTTTATTTTGGGATGAAGCCTTTAGGGAAGAATTAAATAGCTTCCATGGCATTTCTGGCACACCGAGACAGGTGTCCCCTGCACAATAAAAAAAAAAACAAAAACAAAAAGGGGAAGTGTCTGAGTTCAGCACATCTGCAATGTGTCCCCTGGCAGCAGCCAAGCCAGGAGCACAGTTTTCAGCTCACTTTTATTATTTGGTTGTAGTTTGCTTTGTTAGTACAGTTAATTACCACAGAGAGGAGGATGTGTTGGCTTTGTGCAGTAAGTGGACCACTGGTAGGTAAGGTCAGGGAGCTGTCTCCCAGTATTGGTGGAAACACTTATTACAAACAGATGTGTTAGAAAACAAATAAGTGTGCTAGAAGTGGGAGCATTTGTGTGTTTTTTTTTCCTTAAAAACAAACCTAGTATGTTCTAACCCTGTCACGTTTAACAAAAAGTCAGTTTGGCTCTTTCTGCACCTTTTGTAAAACCACATACCAGTTCATAGCTTTATCTTGCTGTCTTGTCAGAGAGAGTTGTCCTGCGTCCAAATACACCCAGCCAACAATCAAAAGACTTGATTCTGTCCTGAGCTACAATATGGCCGTTTCATCTCTCCCCATGTTGGCAGTTCAGTGGAGGATGTGTTTGTCATTTGAGCAATTTGAGCTATTGCACAGATAGAAAACTTTGTAACAGTGTTGAGAAAAATACAGGCATTGCAGTGGGCCTGGAAGGTAAGGAGACTTGGTTGATGGCAAACCCGAGATGGGAAGTGAGCTTCAAACCCAGCGACTTGCCATAATGAATATCTGTCAGCAGCTACTTTAATGTCATACTGTAAGAAAATCAGCTGAGAATCTGTGTCTGGCAACAGGAGAGCAACAAACTTCTGGGTAAGAAGGTAAACAGGCTTTAGTATAGTCCAGTCAGGAGGACAACAGTTGACCTGATAAATAGAGCTGGCTGTGCCACAGGTTCAGGGCTCTAGGTATCTCCCAATCATTAAATAAGCAATTTGTTTTGTTATCTCTGAGACAATTATATTCCCCAGGCAGCAGGTGGATCATAAAATGCATATGCACCCTCCTAACTAGGCTTTGAAAGAAATTCAATGACTTCTATTAGATAACCACATCTCTTTTCCTTGGTTTAATGCAAGTCCTTGTGGACTGTCTTCCACGGTTTCATCTGGTCTGGATTTTTTTTTTTCTTCCTTTGGTTTGATCTTCCTTTGAAATGCTCCTTTAGAGCTTTCTCCAATGAAATACCGTAAGTTTTAAAGGAAAACATTTTTCTGGTTTAATAACATACCTTAAGCTGTCGTTGCATCCAACAGTGACACACTATCAAATCCTCCACTCTTTGCTTTTATTGATTTGCTCTGCTTCTTTGCTTCTTTTTTAGGTCAGACAGAGGTATTTTTTTTAAGGCAGTTTTTTAAAGTATGCTTTTTCTCTGCCCTGCCCACTGCTCACCAGCTTTGCATTCAGCTAGATGGGGATATGTGGCATTTTCAGGCTGCTCCAGGGTGAATGGTCGTAAGTGTCCCCTCCTGGGGCTGGGGAATGTGTGCACACTTGGTTGGAAATGTTAAGAGTGGCCCAGGAAAGGCTAATATGGAGGCTATTCTTTAGGGATGCTTTGGGTAAATGTGCTCTACAGCAACACGCTGAGGGATGGGAATTGCTTCAGGACTGCATTTTTATTTCAGTCAGAAAGAGCCACTCCCTTGTGAGACATATCGTTTGGTGAGAAAGAAACTCTGAAGAAATGACAACAATGAGCAATGGAAATGATAGAAGAGGGAAGAATGGTCTTTGGGACATCAAGAGTTAAAACTTAGAGGCTGTAACCTATTCATGGAAAAGAGCTAAGAGCTTTGTGTATGTAGTAACCAGTTCCAGCTCATGGAACGATCAAGGTGGCAGAATCAAACTCAGAATGTTAATTACTGTAAGTGAAGAATGAATGTACCTATTATCTGATACAAAACAATTTTAGAAGCACCTACAGTTTTACAATAATAGTAATAACAGTAATTGAAAACATGAACTGACAAGTCACTAACAACCCATTATATCACAGCAATGTGGAAGACCCTCCCATCTTTACAAATCGCTCTTCTAATCAATCCTTGACAAATATACACACCCCAACCTGTTCTAAAGAGCTGCTGCACAGAAGATGTTAAAATATGTCACAGCCCAACACCCAAAGCGTGGTGTTTCTGCTTAGTCTTTTTGTTACTGGAGGAGAGTGGAACTCAAAAAAAGCCGTATCAGTGGCTGGCTTCAAAAGCACGCCCCACTTTGTCCAAACAAGTTTGACCATTAGTGTAAATCAAATTAACCTTTTGGAGCTATTAATTTTCACTTGGACCAAGACAGGGGTCTCAGGCTTCTCTTACTAGGGCTCTTATGAGATAAGAATAAAACTTAGACACCGAAAGCACCAGAAGCTAAAAGACTGACCCTGTTTATCACACAGAGCAGCAACTCATTAAACAGACTTGTGGCTTGAGCTGTAAGTCTCAGGTAAGCATCCTCTTCCCAGAGAGCTGCAGCTTGACTTTGCCCACATGCCTCCTGAGTCAAGGCAGGTAAGGCAAAGGAAGAGGATGTAGGCATGAGTCCTCTGTTGCTGTCTGTTTCTTCAGCTTGCCTTGAAAGGGAAAAAAGGACAAGAAATCTTGCAAAGAAGCAAGAAACTCAGTCAAATACAAACTGGGCACAGTAGGGAAGACAAAAAAAAAAAAAAAAAAGTCTTTCTTTCCTTCCAGCCATTCTTGTCTTTGTTTCATGGAATTCAGTTTTTGGAAGCAGTAGCATAGCACAACTGAGAAAACAGCTACATAAAAACTCCCCCTCCCTATTCCACACTGGCATTTAGCAGCTTTAGGATACCTTAGCCTGTGGCTGCCTGTGGAAAGTGACAAGCGGGAGGAGGAAGAGGGAACATATTTGCATTCTTTGTGCTTTGTGATTTTGGAATTTTATTCTAATATAATCTACAGGCTTATCTAGTCTCTAACCCCAGAGCTCATGAGCTGCAAAAGCATTACAAGTCAGTTTGTCTTCCTATAGCCCTTCTGTGTGCCCTGCCCCAAGAGCAGCCCAGCCCTATCTAGATTTGCACAGCCTTTAGGAGATTAGATCGATCCAAACCCCTCATTCTGAATTTTCAGTTACTCAGAGGAGGTTGTGGAGTTGGGGCCTGACTTTGTTTTTAGTTTGAGCTCGCACCAGGGCTGTGACTTGCAAAGTTTCCCTCCGTGGACAGCCGCAGTGTGTTCACTGCCATGCATGCTGCAATTACGCTTTGCTCCTTCCTCATGTCTTTCCAGACATCTGCCATCTGGCAGACCCTTCTCACATTTGCAGTTCTCTCCAAAGAGGGTGACGGATCTGCTTGCCACCAGCCACACAAACGCACACATTGTGTGGGGCTGGCTGTGTGCCTGGCTTCTTCTAGCTATAACGTAGCCCACCCATCCTCTACATCTCAACCTGGATGCATAGTCAGCTTGGTACACCATAATAACTCATTCTTATTTTGAAAGGGTCTTGCCCTATTTGCTACCACTTCATTAATTTCCTAGAATGACTTGCATAACCTTTCTGAGTTACACCCAGCAGCTCCAGAGCTGCCCTGTCCCAAGCACCCGCAGGCGGAGGGACAGACTCTGCATTTGGTGGCTCCCAAGATTGAGAGGAATGGGAAAGAGGTGGAGGCAGCATGTGAGATAACCGTCTAGGTAACTGGTGTTTACACAGCAGCATCTGATATTTTAGGAAAACCCATGGTAGATACATAAATAATAGAATCACATTTATTAATAAATTAGTCTCTGAGCCACCACCTGCAAGGGTGGGGCATCTCTGCAGCTCTCACGGGAGGTGACGCACAGTTCTAGTCCATAGAAAATGCCGTGGAAGGGAAAGAATGATCATTTTGGAGTGGCAGACAGGATTTGGCTGTTCCCTGGCCTGTGCTATGCCAGTGATACTCCGGTTCCTCACTGACTTTTGCTGCTTCAAACCAGCCCTCACGGCTCGGTGGAGGAACAGCCCCTTGTGCCCTGCATTGTCAGGAGCCTTGCCTGCAGCTGGTGGGCCCTGCTTCCACGCTGCTGTTCCCTAGAGAATGAGATACTGGTAGTTTGCCAGCCAGTCTGAAATTTCTCGTCTCAAACTGAAATGAATTTTAAGTGAAAGCAAAGTGAAATTATATTGACATGCAAAGTAGAAGTGCTCAGCTGCTGTCTGTAGAGACAGACAGAGCAATAAGGAGAAGCTGCACAGATGGCTTGCAGTGATTTATAAAAAAAACTTTAGCTCCAGCTGGCCCCCCAGTTCTTCCAGCTAGAGAGCATTGGGGTGAGATGGGGTTCAGCCCCTGGGCAAGGTACCTGTTTCCTCTAGGTATCTCTAGACTGATAATTTGGATCAAGAATACATTCTTAAAATTCATTTTGTGGTTGGCCCCCTTGCTGTGGCTCACATTGCAGCATAGTCCTGAGGCGTGCAGTCTGGATTCCTGCCAGGGAAAGCTTAGCCAGAAGATCTCTTCAACCACCGATGGGCACTAAGCCCACAGGACCGGATTAGAGCTGGTCTGTGATAAAATCCCAGTGATGTGTGCTACATGGGGCCTCTGCATTGGCTCTTCTCCTCTGTCGCTCCCTTCCCAGGGTGCTGCTTGACTTGCTTACGTGGATCCAGCTGTAGTAACCTCTCCTGCATGGCTGGACACTGATTTTGGGACTGTAATCTGGGGTGCCCTGGTAGGAAAGCAACACGACAGAAAAAAGCCTGCAAATCTCCCCTCAGCTGCAAGGAAGGGGTTTGGGGCTCAAGCCATCCATGGTACCGAGTAAGCATTAAGCTAGAGTAACCAGGCATAAGCAAAAAGTCATGACTTCAAAACTTCTACTGTATATTCTTACATATATTGTTTATTCACAGCTCTTTGTGTTATCCCCCAGTGGTCTGAGCAAATAGGTTTTATAGTGTGGGCAGCAAACTGCCAGCGTCACTCTTAGACCAGAGAACCAGCAGTTCTCACACCTCAGCAGTTAAGTGTCACTGCCTCAGGCCAGTGACTAATTCTGACCTGTTTTTAATGAAAAACTAGCTAGGAAAGGACAGCCAGGTCCTTCCTGCAAAGATAGGGGCTGGCCACTGTTTCCATTGTCTCCTCCCACTGTCTTTCTTTCAGAGACCTATGGAGCGCTTGAAGTGTTTCAGGTGCTGTGAAGAGGGTACCTGATAAAACCCTGCTGCCTATTCAGGTCACAGAAGCCTGTTATTCTTTACCCCAGCATAGGTCAGCTGGCTTCCAGGCCTACCAGCAGGAGCATCTGGGGTATTTTTCTTTAAAATGCAGTGTGCCTGGTGTGCTTCGGCACTTGGGAGTCCTGCTGTGGCTAGCACAGAGCTGCTCACACACTTCCTTCCTCTGTGGTCACTATGTAAAATGGCACTGCTAGTGGGGATCCTAGTATGGCTGCTGAGCGTGTACTCTGATAAATATGACTTGAGACCTGTTACTGAGGTCATATGATCACTTTTCTTGTGTAAATGAAAAGTGAAGTTGCCCACATGGCCCAACGGGCAGTACAAAACTCATGCTGCAGACAAAGGGAGGAAAGGAAGAGGTGTTGTTTGCTCATCACCACTCGGACTCCATCAAGAATTTGATCTTAATGCTGATTTATCCAAGTTACTGCAAATTGCCGTGGATTTTGCCATTCCTCTTTGCTGATGATAGTCCTGTGCAAGGCAGCAGCATCTTCAGTATCAGTAAACACGTGCAGTAATCCAGGTCTGGTCTGTTCCCAGGCGTTCCCTCAAAAACCTGCACTAGCCTGGGCACAATTATCTGTTTTTTCTTTCTCTCTTGAAACTCATGAACTTTTTGCAAGACAAGCTACCAGCTACCCACGATCTATAAATTGGTTTCTAAGCCAGGACCCAATTCACCTTGGACTTTCTTCTAGCAGTTTTACCAGGTCTCTAATCCACAGTGCTTATTATGTCTGTCCACATGCTCTGGGCTGGCCAAATACTCAGGTTCACTTCTCTCACGGTTCATAGCTGCCAAACAGCTGCTCATCGCTGGTTCCTCCTCTGGGCTGAGTTGGGATCACGAATCTTCCAGGGTTTTTTCAGTCTTCTGTGCTGGCATAGCTGTTTTTTTTTTTTAGCTGACTGCACAGTATTAATTTTGTTAAATCAGCCAAATGGAAAGCCTTCTTGGAAGACCTTGATTTTGCAGCCTCCAGATCTGTTTGTGAGCTGGTTTTCTCCTTGCAAAGAGATGAAATGTTTTCTCCACTTTGAATTTTTATAGCAAGTGACAAGATTTTTGGACTAGGTCACTAACAGGGAAATTTTCACTATTTCTCTATTTTCACTATTTCACTATTTCTCCCTAACAGGGAAATAAATGTGCAAGAAGCCAGACTGTTTCCTACTTTAACGTATTTACAATAAATGCCCTCAATTCTTTAAACAACCCTGAAAACCAGAGCACCAGCAGAGACAAGTAGTATGGTCAATCCCAAATGCTGCAAAATCATGTCAGCCTCTCTCTATCAAAACATGAGGTGGACTTCCATATGAAACAATTGCAAAATAGTTACATTTTGGACATTCTTATCTGATTTCTGAGCTATTATAATGCATCCAGTTCTTGTTTCTGTGTCAGCTGTTTTTGTTTGTTTTAACTGCAAGGACTACAGATTTATTCTTAGATGAAAGGTTGGGGTTTAAGACAATGCTCTTTACAAGCCGCAGAAAAAGCACAGAAGACTGCCTGTGAAGTCACCAAAACTTGGCAGCGAGGAGCAATAGTGGACACAAGCAGTGCCTCTTGCAGAAGCCACAGTCTAGGCACCATAGCATTCAGCTCTGTTGTCCTGCTCCCAGAACTGAGCTCGTTCCTGAGCCATCAGGAGCCTTTGCTTGTCGAAAACACCCTGCTCTGCATGACCACAAAGGTTGTTCTCAAACCTGGCTCTTACTATCACCTCTTCTATGTAGGGTTAATGAATACCCTAGCTGGTAGTTTCTATATTAGGTGAAGAACCTCCATGAAACTTACTTTTCTTGGGAGAACTGGGCTTTTCAGTACAAACCCCAGCACTAAAAGCACTTCCCAGGGCACTGTTTCTCCTTCAGTAGGAGCTGCAGTGCAGGGTTCCCCACAGCTGCTTTCTGGGGAACTCCAGCTTCCTGTTTTGGGGACCACCACTTTCCAGAAGTACAAGACTGAGCCTGAGATGCAGATAACATCACATCAGCTGGGAACATCTAAATGCTATAAGGTTCAAGGGAACCACTTGGATAATCCCAGCTACAGCTTTCACCCTCTGGAAATAGTTCCGGCACAGACGTTTGGCATGGTTGGCTGCCCCCAGAGTGACTCTCAGGCATGAAGGCTCAGACAGATTGGAGTTTTCTCAGGCAGAGCTGTCTGTGTGTAACCTTCTGAGGCAGATTTCCAGACTAGGTTTGCATATAACAGGAGAGCACAGTGTACAATTTGCTCCCCTGCTGACATAATCATAGGCTGTCCCTGCACCAAGAACAACTTAATGAATACCTTAGGGTGGATTTTGCTGTCAGACCATAATGCCACCTTCCACAAATGCTCTTGCCGCTGTCACTGTCACTGTGTCTGACACTGTGACAACGTGAAAAATCCCCAGAGCTCTAGGAAGTGGTGCACTGATGTGTTAAATGTATTTATTCAACCTGCATCGACCTGCAGTAACTATGCAGAGGAATATCCTCTCTGATGCCCATCCACATTTTTAGGTTAAAAATCGAGGAAAGGCATTTCATTACTCCCAACATGCCAATGACACACACTGTGAGCATCTTTACTCCTGTTATGCAGTGCTAAAGCCCCACTGATACCATTGCACTCCTCTAATAAACCACAGGAGTTTCACAAGAAGGTTGCAGCGCAGCCTTGAGAAAAAAGGAAGAAAATGAGTTGAGCCAGAGGGACGGGAAGGATTGTGCTGTCATCAAACCAAGACTGCCTCCAACAGCACTTTCTTTTCCTCAGTGATCTGAGAACCAGAAACCCAGAGCAGTGTTTCAGGTTTTCAGGGAAGCTCGTGCTGCTGGGAAGCACTTTGGTTTTGGAACATTGTGAGGCGACAGGCCAAGATCTCAGATGCCTGCCAAAAGGAAGAGCTCGGAAAGCACATTTGCATGAAGCTCGGAGTACACAAGGGGCTGATGGCAAAACTCTGCTCCCTGACACCCAGAGACAGACCCTTTGTGACACACGCTACAAAGACACTCATCCCTGGGGCTTTATATGGAGAAATCTGTGGCTGAATTTTAGGTCGCAGGCATATTTTGCAGAGCTATGTGTGTGCAGCCCAATCGAGAAATTGCTGTGCACAGGGAAACCCTTGAGCAGAGCCCAGCCCTGGGCAACAGCCCTGCTCACAGCATCCATCAGGCACTGGCAAAGCCTTGGGCATCTTCCAGAGACACGGACAGGATCATGCCATGGAGAGATGGAAACCAAAGCTTGGAGTGGACAAGCCCTATTTGCAGACTCAGCCTTTTCCCCAGCTTCCTCTCTGCATGGTCATAGCTGGGATGTTCTTGATTCAACTCCTCCAGCTTGTTTTAGCCATTGCTGTTATTTCCTTCCAGCTAGTGATGACTTCTGCAGCCTCCCAAGTAACATGCTGCTTGTTTGAGAGGGGTTTTTTTTTGGTATGATTTGAGTGTTTGAGGGACTTAGCTGAACCAGCACAGCCTCACTCTTCCAAGTACTTCTATACAGTGTGTATATGGATAATACTCTGCCCTGATGGAGCTGTCTGGATCACTTGGCAGCTTCACCATTTGACAGCTGAAACAGGAAAAGGTGTGAACTGATTTCTTCAAGCCTGGTTTTAGAGCATCCAGTCCTTCACCACTATACCATGCACTTGCAAAACATTTTGTTTTCATACAGACCTCTAAAACTTCCTTGCCACAGTTCTCTGGACTGCACAAAGATATTCCAGTGGCAGGAATACCAAGGTATCTGTGTGGGAAAGGCTCTGCTACTAACTGTAAATTACTTCACGCTATATGTTAAGATTGCCCTCCTTCCTTGGTATTTGGAGGAGGGGAAATTTGCATGTGATGGGAGGACAGTTAATGCAAACGGTGAGTATGAAGCATATGAAAGCAGAGAGAGTAAAGCAAGTGAAAATAACCCAATTTCCTACCAATTTGTTCAATGAGTTACTGCAAGTAACTTTTCCCTTCTGCTATTTATGGGCTTTCCCTCTTCTAAATGTTACCACAGTCACAGTGGTGTAACACTAATTTGTTTATATAACCCATGAGTTGCACATATAGACCCAGACGTTATTTCAGAACGACCACACTTGGGAAAGATTTTTTAAAACACTTACTTTAAAACTTCATGGAACAGTGATTTTTCACCATTAACACTTAATTGGGCCTCCTTCAGAGAAGGGCACAACACCACTAAGTCTCTTTCTACCATGAAGACAGAGTTGCTTAGCCCCACTGCTGCTCTTTTCCTCTTGAACCTCCAATTAGGCTTCAGCTTTGTAATACACTTTTTAAAAGTGCACGTTCCATCGCTTCTCTCCATATTATACACCAGACAAAGAAACTGGTGGGATTAGTTTAATATTGGATTTGACTAAGATAAACTATTATACACCAGACAAAGAAACTGGTGGGATTAGTTTAATATTGGATTTGACTAAGATAAACCTAAAGGATTAGGAGCTCAAGAGCACAGTGGAAAGTATAAAACAGTATGTACTTACTGCTTCTAGTCCAAATATTAGTTAGAAAAACCTCAAATCTGCTCTTAAAAAAATTTTTCCTAGAGCTTATTTTGTGGCTTAAAACTGGTAAAAGACCAAACCTCTACAAGTATTTACTTCACAGTAGCAATGTCACTTCTAACATACCACGTGCAGAATACTACTCGAATCACAAAGAAGTATTAAAACTCTGGGCATAAGAAGTCTGGAAATTTACCTGCATCTCAGCCTGTGTTAACCTTTTTCTTACAATATGAAGTACAAAACCATTTTATGGCAACTGGTGTCCCAAATGAAGCTGTCCTCTGTGAAGCGTTCCTTGGTTTCAACAACAAAGTAAAAATACCTGTAAACGTATTTTAGGCTTAAAAGGTTGATTCACAGCCCCAGGGAACTTTGCTGGCTCTATCCGAGTGAGAAGCTGAGGGCAGCATTAGTCACAACCCAGCAGAGTGTATTTGCACTTCAAGTTGTATTTAAAAAATAACCCGAACATAAAGAAGACATTTTGCACTTGGTTAAAGAGAGAAACAGGCTAAACAAGGATATTCTTCCACTTTTAGTGCCTCATGTGATTGCAAAGCTCAGCAGAGACCTTTGATAAATTGTTCCTTTATTACCAGTAAGCTCATTATATTGGAGGTAAACATTTGAACAGTAAATGTTTTATCTTTTATGTCAGCCTCCACATTCTGCATCCTGGGTGCTGAACAAAATCTGACCACCTTCCTGAAGGTGAAAGTAAACTCACTGTCACTCCTTAGAGCTTCCTTTTACAGGAGCAGCATCAGCAAAACCTCAAAATGCTTCTAAGGCTACTCCTTAACTTCAGGGAGGAAAAGAGGACCAAAGAATAACACAACGGTATTTATTTAAGCAGCAATAAGCCAAACATTTTAGTGCACAGAATACTGTGACGTATTCAGTATAAATTAATTTATTCTTCATTTGGCCTCCTCTTTCTTGGACTTTTTTTTTTCTGTAGATTGTAGTGAAAAATTAACAGCATTGTTAAACTCACTGTTACAGTAGGTTTGGACCTCCTGTAATATTAGTACCCTTGCACTCTCCTCTGCCTCCTAGTAGCAAACTTCTAAGGAATATTGAAGAAAAAATAATTTCGTTCTTTTACAGTTCCCTTCAACTATTGACACCCAGGCTGGCACCATCACAGCACTTCTTCCTCAGTGTAGTACAACAGCAAAATGCAGTGACGCAAATCAGTCAAATGGTCTTCAAAGTAATCTAAAATACCTTACATGAAGCATGGATGTAAAAATCATCAACAGCTCGGCACTTGTCTGGTACTGGATGGACAGTAAAGTTGGAAAAAAGGAAAGATTTCCCAAGTGTTATTTCCCTGTACCGTAAACTTGCGCTGCATCAGCTTCCATACATGTTTTTTGACACCCCATACACACACACACTTTGGTCTCCTAACTGATTTGAAAAATTTGATTTCATTCCTTACAGTGAAAAAAAAATCCTCTTATTTGGTTATTCTACAGAGTTAGAGAGTTTTGTTTGTCAGCACTAATGCACAGTTTAGTGCTCAGCCTCTGCTTCCTTCAGCATCCTGCTATACTCCAGGCAGAGGAGAAGCAGCACTATTTTTCTGTCGCAAAAATCATATTACTACACTCTTACCTCAAAAACAGGCTTGAAATTGATCTTGAGTACTTACTGTAAGTGCCATACTGTGAGCGCCACATCCAAGCCCTGCACACTTCTCGCTTGCTTCCTCTTCTGCTTGAAGCGCTCAAAAGCCTCTCTTGGCTGGCAAATGCCAAGACAATGGAGAGTCCTCACTCTGGAGAGCTGCCCTCCCTGAAGCCTATGCAAGAACCCAAAAGGCCTCAATGAAAGGAGGGACATGTACCCCTGCAGTCAGTCAGACAAACCTCCAAGCTAGCTTTCTTCAAAATATCTTTGTAATGAAAACTGGCTGGCAAGCATGGAAAAAACAAAATCAGTAACAAGTCCCAGAAAGCAGAGCCCAGCCAGCAGTCACAAATGTGTCCTGCTCTCTCCCTGTGGTGTAACAAGCTGGAGTACTCACTGTAAGAAACATGTGAACCTTCATCTTCCAAAGAAAAGCTGAGGTTTCCCAGTGAGTATAGGCCAGAGGTGAACTGTAGTTACCCTCTAGTGCTATAACTGACTGTACATATCCACTTAATCACACACAGAATCACAGAATGGTAAGGGCTTGAAGGGACTTCTAGAGATCCTCTAGTCCAACCACCCTGCTAAAGCCGGTTATCAAAAAGAACACGTATCATAGAGGCATAATGGTTGGAAAAGAGCTTTAAGATCATTGAGTCCAACCTCACACTGCCAGGCCCATCACTAAAATAAACCATATTCCCCAACACCTCATCTATGCATCTTTTGACTATCTCCAGGGATGGTAACTCCAACACCTCCCTGGGAAGCTCATTCTAATAATTCTTAATGCTTAATAATTCTCTCAGTAAAATATGTTCTTCTCAATGTCCAATCTAAACCTCCCCTGGTGCAACTTGAGCCCATTCATTACTGGAGAAAAGAGATGGACTCCTACCTCACTACAGCCTCCTTTCAAGTAGTTGTAGAGAGTGATCATGTCTCCTCTCAGTCTCCTCCAGGCTAAACAAGTCCAGCTCCCTCAGCTGCTCCTCATCAACTTGTTCTCCAGACCCTTCACCACCTTTGTTATCTGTCTCTGGACATGCTCCAGCACGTCAATATCCTTCTTGTAGTGAGGGGCCCAGAACTGAACACAGTATTTGAGGTGTGGCCTCACCATTGTCAAGTATAGGGGGACAATCACTTCCTTGGTCCTGCTGGTCACACTATTTCTGATCCAACACAGGATGCCATTGGCCTTCTTGGCCATCTGGGCACACTGCTGGCTCATGTTCAGCTAGCTGTCAATTAACACGCCCTAGATCCTTTTCCATAAGAAAACTCTCAAGCTACTTGGCCCCAAGCCTGTAGAGCTGAACGGGGTTGTTGTGGCCCAAGTGCAGAACTCAACTTCCCATCGCTCCTCATCATAGAATGGTGTTCAGATGCTTTAGTTTCTGAAGCACAGACAGCAGTTACTGACACACTTGAGTTCTTGAGCTGTGTTGGGCAATCCTTTTTGACCTTCTGAATGCTCAAAAACCAGAGTGACTATAAATGGCACATGTGAGAGTTGCAAGGAAATCCTCATCTCCCCTTCAACTGGTTGGACTTGAACCTTGCAAGACTGCATTTTATAAAGACCTTTTGTCCTACATTCACAGCTCTTTTATGCTTACAATTTTGTCAAAATAATTATAAAACATTTATTGATAGTAGCAATAAACAGAAAATCAAAGTGGAAAATGGCTTCAAGTCACTTTTGACCAGCCAGCTGCACAAAAGCTGAAGCAAAGCAGCAGTCAGGGAGGCTGGGCTTGGAAGAATCCAGACTGAGTTCAGGAGATGTCATGTCTTATTAGATCACCAAAATAAGCTGTTATTGTCTTCAGTTTGTTATTGAGAAAATTTTGTTCTATTTCAACTTTCCCTCCTGGCCCTGCTAAGGAAGCCACCTGAAAAACAAAAAACAAGAAGCAAATCAATGCACGGGGCAAGAGGCAAAACCCCAAACCTTTTAGTCTCATGAAAAAAATCACATAAAATACATCTTTTGGTCTCAATATTGGTGACAGCGTTTCCTGTCACCTAATGCCTCTGGCTCTCTTTCAGTATCCCCTTTTACTCACAGAAGTGGTTAGTGGCTTTCTTGTCATTGAAAAATCACCTGCACCCCAAAGCCAGGACTCCAGAATAAGAGATACAGTCACCATTTCACATGCTTTGCTAAGGCAGAGATGTCAGACTCTGATTTGCTAAGTACTTGGCATTTGAGACACTCAGTAGCAGCAAAAAGTAAGCTGTAAACTGTACTTTGAAGGTGTTAAAACCCCACATTTTGGGGGAAGAATAAAACCAAATCCTGGGATTATGAAGCATAAAGGTTGCACCAAGGAGTATGTGTGGGGGGGAAACAACCCAAACAAGAACCCTAAACAGCCAGAGAAGCTCACAAAAAACCTTTTCTTTGATATTGCAATCGCAACAAGAAGCAGCAGCTGTTTGTGTGCACTGGAGTCTGGGGCAGTGCTGAGGGGTAAGGCTGCGGGCAGCTGAGTACCTGCAGGCAGGGTGAGCCCGTGGGGCAGCACCCATCACGGCTCTTGTGTTTATGATCACTGGAGTGAAAATGTCACCATTCATGCTCTGCTGAGTCCAGTACACACCTTTAATACTCAATGATTACAGACAAAGAGCTGTGCAGCGGACTTTGCATTTTGGACTGGAACATACAACACCCTCTCCTCTCCTCTTCCTACTCATGATACCTATTACCACCACTTGGAGGGATGACAGCTATAAGAAGGATAAAGACATCAAAATTGAGGGTGGACTGCTTTTCTCCCCTCATCATGAGCCCTGAGGACCTCTGCTGTGTTGTGGGGCCCTGCTCCAAAGCCAGTTCTTCTATGTGCTCCAGGTAAACTACTACTATGCAGGGAAACTTCCCAGGCAGTCCTAAAGTGATCAGGTGCTACAAGTCTGTAGTAGATTTTAACATCTACTGCAGGTTTAAGATTGGTTAACTGATGGTTAAACCAAGAAGTCTGTGATGTTAGTGGTCAAAACTTCTAAGTTCAGGTTGCATTAGCAATTCTTCTAAAATCCTTTGAGACTTCACTCTGTAGCACAAGTTTAAATATAAACATGCTGAACTTCCTCTATTTTACTGTAAGTAAAAAAACCAGCCTACTATTAGGAGAAAATAACAGATTAATCTAAATTATACTTTGAACCCTGATTGACTTGCCCAGAGAAATCACCACACTTATCTGAATCAAGCCTTTACTCTTCTGCTTTGGTTTTTTTTAACTCTTCCCTTTCATTTTTTTTGTTGCTGCAGAAAAAGTGAGAGTGGTTTCTTTGTTGTATTTTAGTGGCAATAGGAAAAAAAAAATCTCCATGTTCTTATCAAAGAGGAACCTGCCACTTGAGTAAAAAAGCAGAAATTGGCTAACTTATAAATAGCACAAGAATCTGACATTGGCAAGTGATCAAAAATGTTAATTATACAACTTATCTTTTATTACTTGAAATCCTAAAAGCACTTAACATTGTTGAGCAATATGTATTTTTTTTCCCTAGGCAGATTTTAAGTTTGTACTTTTAATTTACTATAAACAGAACTGGAATGTCCCTTCCAAAAAGCTTTAGAAGCTTTGCACTTTATGGCAAACGTTGTTTGAGTATTCTGGAATATTAATGGGATTAGTCAATTTATTACAAGAATACTGAAATGACTGTCTTGGGGTTACATACTCTTGCTTTCAGGACACAATTTGTGTCACTGGCATATCTAAGTATGACTAATACATTGATATTAAACACAAGTGTTTGCTTGGTATTTCTCTTGCAGAACAAAGCAAAGCAAAATGATTCATCACTAACACAGGCAAATGCTCCTCCTCTGCTGAGAGCTGGCAAAGGACACCCAAGAAGTTACACACATGTCTAGTCTCCAAGTGTTAAATCCAGGATCACAGAATCACGCACAAAGACAGAAGTTGGAAGGGACATTTAATGATGATCCAGTCCAACCCCCCTGACAAAGCAGGTTCACCTTGATCAGATCACACAGGAACATGTCCAGGTGGGTTTTGAAAACCTCCAGAGAATGAGATCCCACAACCTCTCTGCGCAGCCTGTGTCAGGGCTCCCTCACTCTCACAGGAATTAAGTTTTTCCTCAAGTGGAACTTCCCATGTTACAGCTTGTGCCCATTACCCCTTGTCCTGCCACTAGGCACTACAGAAAAAAAGACTCACCCCAACCTTTACACACCTGCCCTTTAGGTACTTGGAAGGGTTGATAAGATCCTCCCTCAGTCTTCTCCAAGCTAAACAGTCCCAAGTCTCACAGCCCTTCCTCCTAAGAGAGATGTTCCACAGTCTCATCACCTCTGTAGCCTTCTGACAACCTCTCTCCAGAAGTTCCCTGTCTCTCTTGAACTGAGGAGCCCCAAACTGGAGCCAGTACTCCAGATTTGGCCTTACCTGGGCAGAGTAGAGAACCCCTTCTGACCTCAAGGATACTTAAGACTAACCTAAAACGACTACTGAAAGTACTTGCTAAACCCAAAGGTAACAAGAACCTAAATAAGCAGAGGGTTTTAAGCTCCGCAGGGATGGATCCCACACCACACGCTCCTCAACCCTTGCACTACGATACTCGGAGGCAGGACACACAAATCCTCTGTGACAATGCTTATTTATAAACTGCTGGAGGTTGCAAATTTAATTACACAGGAGTTGCCAAGTTTTCCTCAGAAGGGTTCGGTCAACCCTGACAGCATAACGAGGGAAAGTTGCCACACACCAAGCTTCAGAAAGGTCCAGCTCGGCGGAGGGATGCCCTCTAAAAATAACAGCAGGCTGAGGAACGATGCTTAAAGAAAAACAAAAGCTGCTCACCTATTTTTAGAAACACTGACACACATCTCCTGCTTTTGCAGTTAACTACAACAGTGAGTTCAGAAAGGCTTACTAGCTTCTTTTAAAAACTGGACTAGTCCAAAATTTGTTTATTTTGCACTTTTCTGTGCAAATGCAACTGTGCTGGCAACCCTCCTCACCCTGGTTTGTTCTTCAGCCCAGACCCACATAATCACGCAGACAGATTTTTGCCTCCTTTGCTCTGCTGGGCAAATTCTGCACCAGCCACATTCCTCCCCAGGCAGAGGCAAAGGATACAGCTCCAGTTAACACCTCTCTGCATCCCTCACACCTAGATATTTCCTCCTTCAGTTCAGCAACTGCTGGTGGAAATAACCCATAGCTACAGACACACAGCACTGAAAAAGCAGACAGCAGGTTTGGTCTCAGGATTAAAAACAGGATAAGTCAGAAAAGAAATATGAAAAGGGAAATGAACATGGAAGATAACTTCAGGAGAACAATCTGCTTAAGGTACAAATTTGCCTTGTATTGTTCAAGTGCATTTTTGAACTCAAAGGCTTTCCTGCTGGCCTTGTGGGTTCTTTTTTATCATACTGAGATTCCTTTAGTAATTTCCTATCTGTTCTAGCCACCAACTAAGGTAAGTGTGGATAAGAAGTTTATCATCATTTTTTTCCCCCTCCAACAAACTTTTCTTGGGTATGAGAAAGACAAGCTTTTTGGCTTGATAAGCAGTCACACAAGGACACTGTGATTCATTTCATTTTATAGAACAAAAAGAGGAACCTCCTCCTCCTCCTCCTACAACCAACCCAAAGGCTAGGGGAAAAAAAATTCCCAACCTACTTGGAAAACAAGTAAGCAATGGTATTCTTTACACTAATCCTAATAAAACAAAATGCTCTCATGGCCACATTTTTCACAGGGTACAGATCTGCAGGTGAATGACACCACTGCCACAGTGGTGCTGCCACCCTTTGACAGGCCAGAAATAATCTTTATTTTTTTTAACTTGTGATGGGCAAACTACAATTCTGCGTTCAAGTGCTATGAGCTTTAGGAAGCCTGAAGTCTATGAGTGCCCCTCTGGCTTGATGTGTATGCTGGGATTATCGTCTGGCTTGATCTTTTACTAAGAACTGAGAAGAGATGCGAGTTTGAAGTGGGCTGTCAAATTTACAGATTTTGACACAGCGAGCAATCGACAATTAACAGTTCCCTTAATCATAGGTTTGGTTAGGAATTTACTCCGATAGTTAATATTAAGCATAAAACTTCATATATGGTTTGATCAAGAAATACAACACCAAAATGGTTAAAAAACCAAAAAGATTTCACATATATTACCCAAAAAGCAGCACTGCTCCTCTCTCGGTGTTACCCATACTATTATAAGGGCCAAAAACAGCTGGCTGAAAGAGGGGACATTTTGCAGAAGTTTAATAGTAACTCTAACAGGAATAGGTATTATTTTCAATAAATGAAACTTGACCTACATTAACATTTGACTATGAAGTAGTCAAATTGAAGAAGGGTTGCTTTTTCAGTCATTTCATTTTTGACAAGTTCTTGACTTTTTTTTTTTTTAAATTAGATCTTTTCTCACACTCCATTCCACCAAGCAGCCTGCTAGTGTAAAGACAGTGGAGCAAGTTAATAAGCTCTATAATATGACTTCACAATATGGTGACTGCAACGCTCCGAGCAGAGCCAGAGTGCCCTACCCTTTCTAGGGATCTATGTTTAAGCTTCAACTCACCTACACAGCAAGAAAGGCTTCTGGACACTGGTAACTCTTTCTCAAACTGCATTGTTTTTTCTTCTGTCACAGGCTGAATCCTGGACAGACCAAACTTTTCTGACTCAAAGACAGCTCTCCCGTTATATACTAATCAGGCATTTTATTCTCAGAATCACTTAACTTATATTCTGTCTTAAGTGTAGATCTACATTATTCTAATGGATTTGTTTGCTCTGCTGTAAGGGTCATAAAGATTGACCGGTTATCTGAAAACTGGCCTCAATTATCCAACTGTTTTGATATACTAACACACAGCCCACAATTACAACTTGCACTAATCTGTGCCTGACATATCAAATACACAACATTTCCAGCAGCTAAGAGTCAGAAAGACTTAAATTCCACAGTAAATAGATATAATAGATTGTCTTCTCACTAAAAGATAAAAAGCTGTTTCTGCATTAAACCACACTCTCTACACTTGTACAATACGATTGCCTTCAAATTACAATGGTGAAGTCTAGGATAACCACTAAGGCACAACGTAGTATCTGAGCAGTTTTCCATCCATGGTCAGGATAAGTAATAAACTCCTGATTCCTCAGTAAACTTGGCTATGCTAATAAAGATGCTGATGTAGTCATGTTTCACAACACGTCAGCAACATTTTAGGCTCACCGGTTTATTGGGGGAAGCCATCATCTAGCCCAACTCCACTCTGACCACCAGTAGAAAACAAAACCTCAACAGCAGCACTGACAGGGCTTACAAGAAAAGTCAGGAGCATCACTATGTTAGTGTGTAAACACTTGGGAAGGTATGATTCGGTATCTTATGTAGCTGAGTATGTCTTCTGCAATGAGGTGAAAAGGAGACATCCCCCCAAAAATGGACCTGCTTACATTACAAATTTTGCAACAGGTACATGCTTATTACATGCTTGTAAACAAGATTTTATGCAATTAAGGGAGATGTTTCACATTTCTTGTAAACCCAACCACTGTATTCCCCTGGCTTGCTGCTCCCTCTTGAGGCAGAAGTACAGAAGTTCATTTCTCTTCCATCTAAATTTGGCAAATTTTCAAAGTCAATTCAAAGAAGTCCATCTTTCTCTACAAGATTAACTCTACGGAGAAAAGGCTGTGTCCACAGACATAATAAGCACTGTTTTTGCAATAAAACCATGTGGAACAAGGCTGGACATCTGTCTACCACTAAGGCAATGAACATCAAGGCCTCGGACATGGCTAGGTCAAGGTCAGCTACCATCTGCTTTCACACCAGCAGCACAATCACTATTCTATGTTAGTTACCTGACTGTGAAAAGCAGCACATATTTTCCAGTAAATTCGCATCACCTTATCTAAAGATTAAACAGCATTTTTCTTGTAAGGTTGCTTCTAACTGTTGAGTGTTTATTTCCATTTTCGCTCAAAATCCATGGTCAAACAAACAAACTTGCACTGATGCACTGGCTTACAGGCAGTATAAACATCTCCATGGAGGTTTGCAACAGCATTTAAGTCAGCTTAAGTCAATTTTAATTGACAGAGCACACAAGCACACCTTGGTTGTAGATTCAACTCCGTCAGCAAGAGACAAGAGGAAGAGTACTTAGGTTTTAAGAACTGCCACCTTATAATACGTCGAGTATTGTGTATTACCAATTCTAGGAACTAAGGGATCTCTTGAAGCCTTATATACTTGTGTGAGCATAGTTAGTTTTTGAGGACACAGAAGAGGCAAGTCTTACATGCCTGAGTAATGTT
The DNA here is from genome assembly GCA_013401255.1 of Urocolius indicus. NCBI lineage: Eukaryota > Metazoa > Chordata > Aves > Coliiformes > Coliidae > Urocolius > Urocolius indicus. Next base: position 18,720 of record WBNH01012718.1, on the reverse strand, counting down.
AACACAAAACAAACTTAGGTTTTTGAGTTTCTATTCAAGCCTTGCCTTATTCAAGTTACTCAGCTTTTAGGTGTTAAATTCCTGCAAAAAAGTCTTCTAAGATTTACTTCATCCAGTTTCTATAGGTCCCTATAGTTTATTGATGACATTTACAAGCATTGCTACAGCCTAGCAGAGGTGTCCACAGGCCTTTACCAAGACAGTTGTTGCAGCAGAAACCACCATAATCTGGTCCATGAGAAAATAAGACAGATCTGTGGGCAAAACCATGAACAAAACCTAGAAGACAACTGCCCACACTAACCATTAAGGAACTTGAATGACAAATCTTTTTTTTTTTTTCTTCCTAGAGATCAGCAGCGCTGGAAATATAGTGGCAGTAAATTCTGAAACTTCCTTCAGCCAGAGATGATGGCAGCCAAACCATTAACCAGTCTCCTATGGAGCAGAGTATCCACCAAGGTCACATTTGGGCAAGTTACGTTCAACACATCTCCATCCACACAGGATTAAGACTACATGGGCTAGATTAATGCTGTCTTTCCTTGTTCTCAGATCATCAACCTTCAGGGTTTTTTTTTCCTTACATTGGCACAATCCATAGAGAAAGGCATGAGGAGCCAATGTCGTTTGTGTAAAAGCAAACCAGCAGAGGTACCTTAAGAAACAGTTAGAGCACATCAACCTTCAGAGTCGATCAGACCAAAACATAGAGTCACCTAACCCAACCACATCAAGGTGCTGAGCAATTCTGCAGAAAGAGGTGCAGACCCGTGTATAGTACTCCTAGATGCTTTTGTTGGAAGGTAAGAATACCTTGCCCATTCCATAAATCCAGAAAAAAGCACTCATGAGGAAAGCAGAAATATGGTAAAGTCATTCTTCATCATGAGAATGAAACATTTGATAAAATGGAGCGGCTAGAAGCTGAAACTAGAGAAACTCTACCTAAAATTAAGGTCCTCATTCAAAGATTCATAAGCCACTTCAACATTTTGCCAGTCTGAAATGCAAAACACAAGTGAACCACCACCTGTTGTACAAATGGTGTTGTGTGTGGTGTGAGCTCAGATTGTGCTGGTACTCAGGCCACGTGAACTGCAGCCTGTTTCTCAAGCCAGCTGTTTGTCACCAACAATTCTGGAAGCCATCATGTGGCTCGAGACCTTGCCTGTTTTAAGCTAGACACAACTTTTGGAAAAGTGGGAAATAATCCTAGGAAGTTCTGCAGCATGCTGGAGGTGAGGACAACATATCACTGATCCTCTTTGCAAAAAACTACGAGACGTAATTAACATGGAAAATACACAGAGGAAACTAAACCAGACACTCTGGGGAATTGTTACAGTCATCTAACTACTTTAAAAACAAACCAAAAATCTCCAATGCATAAAAACCTCACAGCAGTGAAACACTTTTGGTGTGTTTTTCAAGTCAGTGATGCATTTAACTATCTAATCACTGCAATGCAAGCAGACCATATGGATCCACCTACTTGTGTGGAAGCATCAGTACCACCCTCTAGTGGCAGTACGTCTGTCTCTGAGCTGCTAATCTGTGACAGTACTGACTGCAGGTTGTACAGGGATTTCCTGCAACTCCTTAATAAACTGAAAGTCAGCAAAGTTTAGGACTCAGCAATTTGTCAGATAATAAAATCTTTTACTATCAGTACAGTAAAAGTCTTTTTTGTTTCTAATGATCCATCTGTCTGGCACTGATGGACCTACTGGCTTCTGTGAGAACCTCAGGTCTGTGGCTTTATAAAGGAACGGTATTAAAAAAAAAAAAAAATCGCAGAAATAATCTACTACTATTTCTAAATATATCACAACTACTGCCAACAAAGAAATCACTTAACATAAGGTTGAAATTTAAAGCAAGCAAAAAAACACCCCCACATTCAGCTGAACAGACTTAGAAGTTTTAAGGTTGTGCTTATAATACCTATGTTTTAAGCCAACTGAGCTTTCTGTAATTACCAACCCTTTATCCAGTAACGCACCTGGTCAATGTCAGCATTCCGAGGCAGAAAATACACAATATTGTTGGTAATCTTCTTGGAAAGCCTGAAAATTTCAAATGTAAAAAAGCCAGTAAAGGAAAAAACAAGAAAGTGAAGTTGGTTTATATTCTTTCATTTTCAAAATGTGTCCCAAATTCAGTTATGCAACAAAATTATAGTTAACTCTTGTGGGTGTGTGAGCTGGACACTCTTCCACAAATGCAAGAGTTAGTATTGTCTAAATGCAGAAACTCTGTTTCACCATTATTGGTCTAGAAGGTAGAACATTCCCCTTCACTTTAAGAAAAATCTAACTGTGCTGCGGAAAGTATTGAGAAATCTGAATGTAGGTTATAGCTGGTACATTGGTTTGATACTGTGGGGTTTTTTTTACCCATTTTGTACAATCTCTCAACAGATGCATACGAGACCTCCTTACTCTTACAAATATGACTACATTTTAGCCAAGAAGGAACTAACCGAGATTATTTGGGGTGGAGGGAAACTCATCACACTTCACATTTGACAAAACTATTACGCTAATACCTTCCCTGATGAATAAGTACTTAATACTATTGTTAGCAAGTTAGTATGGAATTTTATACATTAATGTAAAGGGTTAGTATTTTGCTTGCATTCTTCTGTGATTTCTTGAGTCATAGACAAGTGCTACAAATGACAACGGTTTAAGATATTTAAATAAGATATACCTTTTATAGATCAATTAAAAAGTGGAATTACTGACAAAGTCACAGCTCATAAGACTACACATACAGACATACCCCTCATGGTTATTTCATTACTACAGGGTCTTTTAACAAAAGAACACAAAGGAGTTAAACTTCTTTTTTGAGAGTTCAAAATCCCTTTTAAACTCCTTTTTAAAAGGAGTTCAACTTCTGTCAACATTAGTTCTTTAACTTAAGAAGCTACTACAATTCTCTAAAGGATTTTTAACTTTTAAGAATAACTCTTTATGACTGGCTGTTAAAAATGAAAAGCTATAATAAAAATCCTTAATTTTAGGTGCTTAAAATCATATAGCTGAGGTTGGAGTGGCAGCATGAGGACATGAGTAAACAAGTGAGGCACATCTGAGACTTCAGTTGCTGGTCATGTCACCCCCTAGTCAAGCAATGGGATATGTAAGGGCCGTGTCAAGAGAGAGAGGAGAAGAGAGAGAGTGAAAACTGCTCATAAACAACAGAAAACCACAACAAGGCACAACTAGGGAAGGATATCCGTCTAGGCAGATCATGGTTTGGATGTTAAAGATTTCAGCAGTGGCATAGTCAGGCCCTCCCCAGGGTGGGCTGAGGAACACGACGTCTGCTCGCAGGTCAGCAGCCAGCACCATGAAGTCCCCGCACACGAACTCGATGCGGTCTGCCACGCCGTACACCTCTGCGTTGTTTTGTGCCAGGCGCAGCTTTTCGGGATCAATGTCAATGGCGATCACTGCAGACAGGCCAGAGAAAACAGTCAGCGTGAATGGCAAACGCCACCCAACCACACGTTTAAGAAGGAAGACGTTATTCTGCAGCCACCAGACACAAGTCACATCTTCAGTTTTGCCGGTCACGGTAGACATGAAGCTACAGGTGCTCACGGGGAAGGACCTGCTCTTGCACAGCAGCAGCAGTTCCCACCAACTACAGAACCGCTGCCTTTACAAACCAGCAAGGGAAACCACCCAAACAAGACTGGGAAGGCTCAGCTACTGACACAAAATTAGGAAGCTTTAGCTTTTGGTAATCCAGGATCACAGAACCACAGGATGTTTGGGGTTGGAAGGGACCTCTAGAGATCATCCAGTCCAACCCCACTGCTAAAGCAGGTTCATCTTGATCAGGTCACACAGGAATGTGTCCACGCAGGTTGGAAAGCCTCCAGAGGAGGAGACTCCACAACACCTCTAGGAAGCTTGTGCCACCCTCACAGGAAACAAGTTTCTCCTTGTGTTCAAGTGGAACTTAGGTCTTCTAGCTTGTGCCTGTCACCCCTTGTCCTGTCACTGGGTACTACAGAAAAAAATAATCAGCTCAACCTCTACACATCTGCCCCTTAGGTACTTCTAAGTGTTGATAACATATTCTTGTCTCTAGACTAAACAGTCCCAGGTCTCACAGCCCTTCCACATTCGAGAAATGTTCCAGTCCCCTGATCACCTTGGTAGCCCTCTGCTGGCCTCTCTTGAGAAGTTCCCTGTCCCTCTTGAATGGGGAGCCCAAAACCAGACACATCTACTACCACAAGACGACTCCATCTCAGGTCAACTATTGGACAGGTAATGCTGTCTGCTTGAGAGAGAGGAAGTCCTACTTGCTTCATTCTTTGCAAGAGCCCAACAGCTTAAACAGCATTGATTAGAAACTTATTCTTCTCCTTTGTTAAACATTGATCTGTGGCTGGTCACGTTGTACTGAAAATTGAGGATTTTTTTAAACTCACCCAAGACAGCACAAGAGAGGTGAATCAAGGGCTGTACAGAAATAAAAATTTAGCCAGGGAATACAAAAAGCCAAGTGAAATTTAGAAAATACAGAATGGATCACAGCCTACCAATTTTAACACACTAGAAACTACCATTTGTCTTGTGAGTGTTAGATGAGCTAGTATTTTACCAGTGTGTGATGAGCAGAGGAATATCAAGTAGTCGATGTTTTCAAAGAAAGCACTTTCACTGCTATTTCATCAGCCGGGAACAGGATTTAGACTGATATTAAGTTACCATCACTTTTCTGTATTTGGTTCTGCTGCGCCTGCAGGTGATCCCATTCAAGTGCTTCAAGTGCTACTTGCACTTAACCTGTTTTTGAGTACGTAGACTTGGTGCGACAACTGGGAAAAGCAACAGCTTTGTGGTGTCTCTGCAGGTTGGCACTTCAAATAGAACTCAGCCTTTACCAGCAATCTTCAGAGCATCTGACAGACTAATTACTACGGCATGTAAAAATAACTGACTAGTACAACACAAATCCAACTCTGACTTAAAACAGAAAAGCAGTTTTGTAGGTCCTCTTTAAAAGCAGAAATCTCATCTTGTCAGTGTGATGAAGCAAAAGAGTTTCTCTTGCTTCAAAAGCATGGGAAAAAAAAAGAAGTAAAAATCAGCAAACTCAGTGCACACCAAAAATTTTATGGGTAAAAGACTGAATGAACAAAATAATGTGCTATACATAGTACTTGCTTACCTCTTTTTGAGGTCAGTGCAAACTGAATAGCATTTCCTCCAACCCCACAGAACGCATCCACTATGATGTCGCAGTTGAACGATTGACTAACACGGACGGCGATATGCTTGGCTATTTTCTCGGGAGTAACAGAAAACCAACCCTCTGCAAAGGAAAGAGAAGAAATGTATTTTAGCCTCTTATTTCAAGGTCACTCTACATTGAAAACAACCAATCCACTCACCCCTCAACACACAACTGAAGGTTTAGCGTTAGTATCAACAATTTTGGCTTGGCATGTCTGACCAGGAAATACAAGCTTTGAAGACTATAGACTCTAGTCAGAACAGCTAAACAAACAAAGACTAACTGAAGCAAATAGATATGCCTGAATCTCGCTAAATGCTTTGTTGAAATACAATGCTGAGGATTCTGGCTTATCAAGGACAAATCCACCAAGACAGCTAGAAGAAACAGTATACATTATGACTACACTCCATAGTAAATGAAACCAGACATATATTATTTCTTATTCAACATATTTTCTTTACAGCAATGTCTGGTCTTCCAAATAATCTACACATTTATGTGGGTGAGCGTTAGAAGTGAAAGGATTACAAAAACAACAAGCCCAAGATTCAAAAAAGCAGTAGTTCTAAATTCCTCCTTTACATAGAAATTTATGATTTGGAAGCGATTTCCATGTAAATGTGGAAAAATATAACTTAGTGACTATTGAAAGTCAGAACAAACCCAGATCCATCAGCATATTTGGAAGTTTCACATTATTTTAAAAAATATGGATATAGAAAAATGTCAGTTTCTGAAAAAGTGCTGACCAAGCACAATTTGGGTACAGTATGTTCTTCATCAAACATCAAGACTAATGCAAATGAGTATGTCCCATGCTGAGAGCTCTCCCGAAGTCCAGTCTTTCTGTTCACCTGCCTGCAGGGGCATGGAATTTATCCAGAGGCACAAATGCACACTCAGTAGTGCTCCTCTTTTAAGAAAATCAGTAATAAACTGCAAGGTTTGGCTACATCTTATACCAACAAGTCAACACATTGTACTAAACATACCTCTGTCTAGTTTAATTCCCTCATCAAACCGAGAGAACAGGCGGTACCGTTGTGCCCAGTACTTGACCAGCTCTGGATCAGCAGCAATCTCAGGAGGTATAGCTTTCAGTGCAATCTTATTCCTTCCTCTCCTTTTTCCTCTCTTCTTCTTGGTGATAATTTTTTCACCTACAGCTGGAAGACACTGCCAAAGCTAACAATCACTGTTCTTGTACACTAGGAATACCATCCATGGACAAGTGAGAGTAAACATACAAGATACATTCAACAATACTGTTAAATGTCCTCTATTATCATTTGCTAGATTGTGCAGCTTAGTGGCTTAGGTTAGAGAAAGAATATCCTATATTAGAGAAAGAATATCCTATATTTCAAGGAAAGAGTGTCACCTGACTTGTATTGGTCACAGCCCTAAAAATTCTAACATTTCACCCATTACTTAAAAACCTTAAGAGGCTTGTCATCATCTCTGACTGATGGCAGTAACCTCTACACAGTGAGCAAACGTGTGGATCACACACCAATTTAATGCCCTTATATAGGTAAGAAGTGACAATCTAGACAAGTTTTACAGTAGAAATTTAACATAACTGAATTACTGTAAAAGGACTAAACTATATGTAGAACAATGAATAACCCTGGTTTCCTTTGTTTACAGTATTAAATGGAAAAATTTGTAATTTTTTTTTCCTCCTCCCCAGAAAACAATTTTAACACGTTCCTGAAAGTTCAGCAACGTGCATCTGAACTCAAAACTTGATGGTCTGTGTATCTACCTGACATTAATCACCCTCATCCTCACAGGGCAAAAAGGGTGTGAATTTGAGACCTGTTGAATCACATCTAGGATCAATAATGACTGTTTAAAGAAATACTGCCAATACTGAAGACAAGACCTGGGATTCTGGCGCTCCAGGAATAGGCTATTTCCACTAACACAGCTCTGAATTAATTGGCCTCATTACCCCTTGGGGCCTACTCCATCCCTTTGACTAAACAAAATAAATAAATCCCACACAATGCTGTAAATTGGGAAGGCAGAATGAAGTCTGCTGCCAACTCATTTCTAGTTTGCAGGAAACTGATGTACCTTGGCTGACATCCTCTGCCTCTGCCTGAAGGTAGTCGGGAATATCCAGAGGGAGCAGCTGCCGCCCACAGCCACTCTCTGCACTCAACACGTCGGGGCCATCTGCTGCCGCCTCATCTGCCTCATCTGCTTCCTCCTCGTCCTTACTCCTTCCAGGCGCCGTGACAGCCGTACTGGAGGAGAGGGGTTCTTGGCTCTCAGTGTTGGGTGTCACAGTAACACTGTCCTGATCCTCCGAGTCACTGCTGCTCACAGACGGTGCCCTCGCTGTACCCTGAGGAGGGGCTGCCTGGGATGTGGCTTCCTGCCCAGGTTCATTAACTCGCTTTAAGAACTCTTCCACCTGCAATTGTCAAACATCACAAACAATTAGATGGTGCTCTTAACCAGCTACTGGGAGCACAGTTTAAAAGCCCTATGGTTCAAATGCACCCGCCATGCACGTGCTCTCTGCCACATGTAGTTTGAAAAAAGTACAATATCTGGAGATAAAACACTCAGGAGGTCCTTACCTGTGCTTCACAGAATCAGAGAATGGTATACAACCTTTGGAAACATTGGGTACTAGATACCAGCTACTTGCAAAAGAAAAACTTCACAAAATTGACATATAAATGCAGCAAATTATTCTCAAGTAGTATCTGAAATATAAACAGTCAGACTTGCCACTGCACAGGAGGCTAAGATCACCGCTTTTTAATTAACTATCTTTTATCAGATCTGCATTCAGAGAAGTTTTTCCCGGTTGTCATGGTTTAAACCTAAACCATGCAGCTGCTCACTTACTCCTCCCCACCTTGACATGATGTGGAGAAGAATCAAGAGGAAAAGGTAACACTTTGTGGGCTGAGATATGGAAAATTTAATAGAACAGCACAAGGAGAGAACAAACAGCCGTAACGGCAGCAAAAAGAATGCCAGCATCTGGTGAAAATGAAACCTACTCCAGCCAAACCTAGGACACTTGCCTTTAAGGTTAGCATAAACAGGTAAAATTACACTTACACGTTACCTGTCTCATCTCCAAGATGTAGCAAATGTTACATATGCTAAAGAGTTCTGCTGCACAGTTTAAAGCTCAACATTACATCCTAACCAACATGCAGACACTGGTCTAAACTCTTCAAAGGCACACACAGATGCTCACATGTAAGTTACAGTTGCTTTGAGTGGCACTAGGTTTGAGGCAGCTTCTTATCAGAAAGCCAGGGGATAACTTCTTTTGTTTTCACATGATTACAGTTGCCCTTGAGCTATACTGGTCTTGGGTACAAGATGGCAATGGTCAAGCCTTTCGTTAAAAATCATAGCAGCGGGTTTGGAGTTCAATACAACATGTGCGGTCACCACCAGCAGACAATTGTTTGCACTTGGAAGTTAAGAGATGACAAAGCACCCAGGAAGGTGAAGTAACACTGAAAATCTGAGGTAATGGATTTTTAGAGAGACTCAAATCTACAGTGAACAAGTTTTTCTATTCATTACTAACATTTTTGAGTTTAAAAAAAAAGTAATAATGTTATCAAGGTGTAAATAAAAACATTGATACTAATTACTATGAACATGGAATTACATGAAATACTCTAATCTGCACAAACATTTTTTTCCTCTTGCTGAAACTCAAGTGCTAACAAATGCCTTCACACGTATTTTAAAACCAGAGATACATTTCATAAATACAGAAACCGACACACATATCCAAAGGAATGATGCACCCAGATGTTAGGAATTACTTTCACAACCCCTCTGGGCAGCCTGTGCCAGGGCTCCCTCACCCTCACAGTGAAATAGTTTTTCTTATATTTAAGTGGAACGTTTTGTGTTCCAGCTTCATCCCATTACCCCTTGTCCTGTTGCTACACACCATAGGAAAAAGGGATACGCCAACCCCTTGACACCTACCATTTAGATATTTGTAAAGATTAATGAGATCCTCCCTCAGTCTTCTCTTATTTTAAATNGGTCTTCAAGACCCGCCTGGACATGTTCCTATGGGACCTGATCTAGGTGAATCTGCTTCTGCAGGGTGGTTGGACTAGACGATCTCTAAAAGTCCCTTCCAACTCCCACCATTCTATGATTCCATGACTTCAACAATAAAGCTCACAGTCCTCAACGGACTGCCAAGAGTACACCAATGTCTTTTCATATCCACCCTGACCTAGCTACTCCTCACCTAAGCGGGGAAAAAAGTTTAAAAAAGTAGTATGAACAGCAGTGGATTGACACTTTAAAACCGCCAGTTACTAAAGGCCGTTATTATTTTTTCATTTTCATAATTCAACAACAGTTAAGGGAGCAGATAAATCTAATTCCATGAATTACAGCAAGCTAACAATGAAACCTACCTTCTTCAAAGTCTTATTTGTTTTGCAAGACACTTCAGATTCCTCTGTAAAGAAGATGTGTGTGTTTTTGCTCTTCCTTGGTTTACGCATATCCAAGAACCTGGACTTGAGTTTTGCTTTTTTCTCCAAATACCTCACACTTCGGTGGGTGAAGTCTGGAATTCCACCATACCTGCAATTAAAAGGAGAAAAAAAGAAATAAAGACTTAGTTGATTTATTTCCACTCTGGAAGCTTTAAAGTGAATGCTGGTATCTATAGAAAATGACTTAGACCAAAGTATTTCTTTATGAGACTTTTGTTCCACTCTTCAAATTAATGTCACTGGATGAAGCTGTAAAATAATGCACCTTCATTAAAGATTTAAATATTTCTATTTGAAAATGTTTTCCCAAATTGATTTTAGATTTTTAGTTTTTAATTTTTATTCTAATAGGTGTCTAATTTTAGGTGGAAGCAATTTCCCCGACCACTCTGAAGAACAGGAATTGAAAAAGTATCTTGATCAGTAGAATAAAACATCTTTTTGGTGGCTGAAAGGAACACCCAAACCAGCTACTTTTGTCTCCTGGCAAATACAATTATAAAAAATAAGGAAAAAAAAAATGGGTAATTCACTTAATTTTTACAAAGTAGATCAGAAACTGTCAACTACAAAACCCACTCTGCTTTGAAACATACAGGTACCAAAGAACCTGCACCTTGCAAAAGCACTAGAACTAAGCTACAGCCCATCTGTGCCCTTTGGCTAGTTCGACAGCACTGACCACCATATCTTTAGGTCATACCAACAAAAATGAAATTTCACTGGTCAACATCCTTGGGACACTTTATTAGTAGAGCAACATTTTAGAGTATAAAACAACCTCATTCCAATATGAAACAGCTACAAATTATGATCTAAGCTCACAGGACTCCAAAGGAGAGGACCATTCATCATCAAAGCCTTTGAGTTCTAATTTGAGAAGGTGACCAGCCATTCAACATTTACACAACTGCAATTACCTTATGAGTTACACTTCTGTTTCAAAGCACTTCTCCTGTTTTTTAATAAGTGGCTGTAACTTTGCATCTCTCTCTTTCTAGCCAAAGGATGACAGTTTTACTAAGGCAAGCGACTATGAGAATCATCTTCAGAAGTTTAACAAAATGGAGATGAATGGTCCTTTTGAATAATAAACAGAAAGCTGACTTCCTACGAAGAAATCCCCAAGCATCTCATAAGCAATTACTTTTGTCCTGTGCCATGCTTCAAACCCAAAACAGAGCAGGTTTCCTCAGGATCTTCCACTGGGTTCTCATCCATATCCAGTTCATGGCTAGGAAAAAAAAAAAACAAAACACATGCAGGTGACAAGAATTACTTACTGTAAAAATCACTCTTGTTTTACAGACTTAAACTAAGAAACTCACACATTGAAAACATTTAAATGTGGGCTTCAGTAAGTTCTTCTACACACTGCTGAAACCAAGTAAGGCAGCCAACACCTGCCTACTCATATGCAGGAGCACATACTTGTTTTTTTTTTTTCCACCCAATTCTAGAGACATGTGTCCTTCTACTGGGGTTATAATATTGCAATTGTTTTGAATAACTTTTAAAAATATTTAATATCAATCCCTACACAGAACAGATTAAAATAGCGTTTGTTCATCCTATTTCCAAGTTATCTTCATCANCCCACAATGAGTAGGCAGTTACAATAATGGCCAAAGGACAAAGAAAAAGGAGCAATGCCGAATGTAACTGCTCACCGTGTTCTGCCCGACGGCAGAACTGTAGTTCCCGCACTGGCCGCAGCACCGCCCCGGCCCAGCTGCTGCCCTTAGATCCCGAGCGCGATGTCACATGGGCTTGAACAGCCTGGGCACTAGCGGCAGCTGGAGAGAGTTCACTCTATCCTGGCCAAACCCAGGACAGTTATTTCTATTATTAATGCTATGGCAACAGCAAAAATATTAGAACAAAACCAAAGCTACTTCATTAGCAGATAATAACTCCATCCATCCCTTCACCTTTGAGACATTTGTTAAGAAAGGAAGAGTCAGCTCATCATCTTTGAGGCTACAAATTTTTAGACATGAAAGAAAAAGACTGTGACAATGCAGGTATCAGCTGTTTTATAGATTGTCATAGCATGGAGTACTGTACTGGCAGCATACAATTCAGTTAAACAATACAAACGATTTACTGTATTATATACTATTCAGTGACACAGGAGCAGTACGGGCACTTTGCAGAGGCATCAAGGCCACACATTGTTTTCATAAAGCAATGAAAAAGAACAAATCTCCGCTGCTTGTTGTCAGGTAAAGTGATAAGCAGTAATGGAAGACTATGTGGTTTTATACTGAAGTTTTAACTCATCATCTCAATCAAACAGTTGCTATAAACCAAGGTTTCAAGATCTGGGCTTCTTCAGAAAAAAAAAAGCTCATCTAAATTCATGACTTGCCTTCTCTTGACTTTGGCATGTCTGTACTCAGGAGGCTCTTCATCCTCATCTTCATCTTGGTCATGAGGCAGTAACTGTTTTTTGCCATTTGAATTCAAGCTACACGACCCCTGTGAAACTAAAAAAAGACAGATGAGATGATATTTTCCTTTTGCATAAATCAATTCCTTATCTTCCTTTCCTTAAAGTACATCTGCAGCTACAGTTAGGTACATACCTGAATCTGACAATAAGGCACAAATGTCAAACACACATCTCTCTACCTGTCTTTGAGAGATAACATACAAATACAAGCCTCCAGTATTAGTTACACTGTATAGTTAATAATCTTAAGCAAGACCAACTTCAAATTATCTCAGCTCTCCCAAGAAAAATAAAATGCCTACAAGGTACAAATTCAAATCAGTCTCTTCCTTGTGCATGAATTTTGTTTCCATTTCATTAGCTATGCAAAGATATTCACATACATTTATTAAGACAGGATTCCTGTTGGAAAGGAGATTTTTCTTTTCACCTCTCCCATTCCAACTCTACTGTAGGATCAAGATGGGACTGCACGTGCTTCTTCCTTCCTTCCTTAGAAACTCACTAGTGGCAGACTCTAAGGTTTCCCCCCCAAACTAGAGTAGCAAGCTGCTGACACTGAAGTCACATGCTTCATCCCTCCTGTTCAGCAGGAAAAAAAAAAAAAAAAGAGTCAGGAAGATTTTACACTGCTGCTTACAGCCAATGCTGGCAGGAAGAACGGGCAGGCAAATGAGATGGCTCTTTTCTCTGCACACTGGACTGTCTGGCAAGAAAGTTTCCAGCCCAGTCGTGCACCTCCCTCACAGACGCTCCTCCAGCAGTGCAACACATAGCCACTGGCTTTCATCACACCACTATACATACATACACATACATACATACCCTACCTGGCACTTGCTAGCACTAGCTATGAACATATAAATTTGGGGTTGTAAAGACGACTGCATCTCACCACCTAACTGATTACTTAATGCTGGAAAGGACCTCTGGAAGAGACCTGGTCTACAGTAACACAACCTAGCAAGAGGTTGTTTTCAAGTATGGTATTTTTAGACAGAAGGCAAACCCTACCTCCCCAATCCCTGAACTGCAGAACTGTTTTTTTTTTTAATCTCGAAAAGATCTCCTTAAAAATTTGTCAGATTATTAAGAACACAAACCTGAGTTTTCATTCATTTTAGACTATCAGCGAGAAAAGACACATCTGCTGAATGACATAGGCGCAACACCAATACCAAGCTAAATAAATAAATAAGCACTCATAGTAGTCTCTCACTGCTTTCTGTTGTACATGAAGTACATGTTCTGTTAAAATCCCTTCTGCCTTGAAGAACACATTCAATATAGAGGTTAGAGAGAGAGCAACCAGAGAAGCAGAAGAAAGGAAAACAGAATCAAGTGTGCAATCATTTGACAAAATACTTGATTGACTTTTGTTAGTTGATTTTTTATTACCTGACTGGTTAATACTTTTATTTTGACAAGATGCATCCCTTTTCCTGGTTCCTCCATCGCAGGGCTCCTCCTGGCTTTCACTGTCAGACGAACTGCACTCTTGATGACTTTGGTGGGATACTGTGAGAGCTGCACTGCTCTGCTCCACTTCTTCTAAATTCAGATTTAAATTGCACATCCCAGAGATTATTTCACTGTGGGACTCGGCACTTGAAGGGTGTGTTTCCTCACTTCTGGTGTTAGTGGGAGACAGCTCTACGCTCAGCACTTCACCATGTTCAGTCTCTGGGCTAACCAAGTCCGTTTTTCCCAAACTACTCATCTCCTGGATAACCCTGTTAGCATCCACCGTGTCACTGTGTGAGCTCTCAGTAGTCCACCCTTGGTTTGTCCAGTACTGAAATTGTTCCCAGTAATACCAGTACAGTTGGCTATAATGCTGCTCCCACTCTTCCCTGCTGTCTGGACTATTCCAAGGCTCAGATGTTGTGGTGACCTCAGACAATGAGTCCTCTCGATGCTTCTCCAGCCAACTTTGCCAAAGAAGGCCCTCTCCGTACTCGCTCCAATATTTCTCCCATTTTTCTTTAAGTCCACCATGTAAGGCCTCATGTGCAAGACTTTCTGAACTTTCACAGTTCCCTTCATTTACAACCTGAGATTTTCTGCCCTTCTCACATTGCTCTGTAGCTTGGGCCAGCTCTCCAGAAACAGACTGGGTATGACCATCACAAGCTCGATTCTGGCATTCCTCACTCACTTTATTCTCATGTTTTTCCTGTAACTCTTTTTTCTTATTATTTTTCTTCTTCATAACCTTCACATTACTTCTCTTTTTATAATTTGCTCTTTCCTAAAATATAATGGAAAAAAAACATACTTTGAGTCTACAACATATATGCAGTCTTTTCTTCTTCTCTATCCCAGCACATTTCTGTTTCCACTGCAACCCTGCTGTTAGCTTTCTCCCCACAAAAGTTTGTAGGGTTTAATGGGACTGACAGGGTCCCACTGAATAATCTTGGCTGAAATTTCTGAGGAATCTGAGAGAAAGAGGTGTGAGAAAGCCTATAGAAAGACACACACATAAGAAGACAGAATTACAGACAGAAGTGGGGCTGCTGAGACTGAAGTCATTAGTAGCTGAAGTATTCAGGATGTCCGTAAGGTCTATTTACATGCCATCGATTAAAACCACATGCAAACTTTTCCTATTTATTTACAAATTAATCAGGTCAGAATTACAGAGTGCTCTGCACAAAAGTATTCTCTCATTGCCAGGGAGGCCTGTATTCCATAAAGCATACACTGTCTTTTCCTCATCTAAGAACAACTTCAGTCTTCCTCTGAAGCCCATTTGTTCCCTATGGGAGCCAGATTACCCAAGCCTCACTCCTCACTCCCCTTTGGAAGAGTCTGGCTTTATCAGCTGACATTGGGGAATCTGAGAAACTAGCTTTTTGTATTAGTACCTAATGGTTAGTATCTAATTAGTATCTAAGTGGTTGAAGTGGACACTGTGAACACACATGCTCAGATTGGAGCATACCAGCTTTCCTGATGCAGAATGACAAGATTACCATGGCTATTTTAAACCATCTCTCTCTAGTAGCGCGAGGAATATAGGTATGTATGCAAACAGTACGTCCTGACCCTGTTTAGTCAAACTGACAGATGGATTTTGCAAACTGCAGAGACCAGGGTACTGTATGCTGTTACAAGTATAGGCAGATTAAAGTCAGCTTGGATACATTTCCATAAACTGCCATCTCAAAAATACCTGAGAAGCAGACATGCCCCTTCACCTGGAAACACAAATTAGGCAAAACAAATGCAGCAAATAAAGATTTACCACAAAGTTCCTGTGAGTTGACTGCCCACCAAACTGAAGAGGCAATCCCATACTCTTCATAAGCTCAGCCTCTGAGTCTAGTTCAACTTCTTCCAGCTCAAGAGCATGATCAGCATCCACCCTTAACGTCACATTAGGGCAATGGTTCTCCTCCTCAGATGCTTGTTCATCCCCTGTGAACAAATTGTATCAAGAGAATACAATATAGTTCTAACACCTCAGTGCAACAGCACGGCCTACAAATATTAGCAGAACTGCCTCTTAAACCTCCTTTCCCATTTGAAACTTTCGTCATAAGCATTTCATTTTCCACATAACTATCATCAGGAACTAAAATCTAACTTTGACAATGAAACCACTGCACTGGGTCTGGCTGTGCCAGAGTTAACTTCCATCGTATCAGACCTTACAGCACCACATTTTACATCTGTAGCTAAAACAGTGTGTGGATAACACATCAACGTCTTTGCTACTGCTGAAAAGGGCTTACACGGCATCACAACTTCCTCTTCCTCACTCTGCCCTCCTCAGTGAGGGCAGATCAGGAAGAGACACAGCTGGGACTGCTGATCCCAGCTGGCTGAAGTGATAGTCAATACCATGTAATGGGATACTCAGCAATAATAAAAACTGGGGTAGAGGATGTGGGTGCTTGAGGTCAACCCAGCATAAACACTCAAGATCTCAGAGCAAACTACAGTAATGCCCAGCAAATAATAAGAAAGTTAGTATTCGGCAAAGATCATTCTTTACAGGAGTTCTTTGGGCATCTATCAGAGCAAGCTTAATGCAACAAATGGCTAGTTTTGTCATGTCTTTTAAAAACATACCAGCAAAGATAGTATGACTTTACAAAAATGTCACGTGTGAACTACAGACTGTAATTATCTCAGAAATAACAGATCAACTATCAAAGCCCTGCTTGCACATTTATGACATTTTTAAGCAACATACATGTATTAAGTGACAAACACCACTGAGAAAGTAGGAACTGTATATGGATGAAGCTTATGAAATACATAAGCTCGTGACACAGTTGACAATACAAAAAAAAAAAATCTTTTTTGGCCAGGATTTATATATTTATATACTGTCAAATCATCATACAGCACATGAGTCTTCTGATTTTAACTGATTACTCTTACCACAATTCAGCCAAATATGAACAAAAGCACGGTTCACATTCTCCTTCTTCACTCCACTCATATTGCCTCCGTCTAACTTGTACTATTCATTTTCAGCTTCTATAGACATTCCTTTCTCCTCAGACTCCTTCCTTTCAAATCAAGCTATTATATGATGCTGGAGCTAGCAAGACAGCAACGTAAAAACCAGATACCAAAAGAATAATGTTGACAGCCATGTGTGGGGATGTGTCAGGAGGATGGAGCCAAACAACTGCTCTCGAATTTGCCAGAGTATGGACCATGATTATTAATATATAGACAAGTAGCAGGGGGACTTACTCCTTTAATCCTCCTCGTATGATTTCTCACATATGTGGAAATCATCATTTTCCCCATCAGAGCTATTCCATCTTCTCTGCTTCTGGCCCAGCACATTAATCAGTAACAGCTAATGTCCCAGGCTGCAGTAGAGGGAGCAGCACAGTATTACTCCCAGGCAAACATTTAGGATTTGAAGAACCTCTGTTATGTAATTAACTTAGAGCTAGGGAAGTTGAAATTATAGTTTGAGAACACATCAGGCACTTGTGAGCTAATCTGCTGTGTGCATCAGGTGGAGATAATGTGTGCTGTTAAATATGCAAACAGAAATAAGCATGTGGTTTGACAGAAACTTCCAAATCAAGAGTGTAATAACTTGAAAGTTTTTCAAGTGCTAAGTCACTATTCACATCCATCCCTGTAAAGTACGGAAATCTGAACAAAAACCATGGATTAGCAGTTATACAGTCCTACTGTACCTTATACAGACACACACAACTCACTGTAACTGCACATCATATTGCACAGTACATTTTATTACCTTACCTGTACTTTCACTGTCACCTTTGATATAAAATCCTTTTAATCCCAGTTTATATAATTTTCGATCTCTGTAAAAATGAAGAGAGACATTCATACAGAAAGTTATCAAGGTTCTTTTTGTTTTTTTTTTTTTTAAAGTAAAATCAATAATTCAGTGGAACATCTCTCCAGGAATGTGGTGAGAGTCCCCATTGCTGGAGGTTTCAAGACATGATTGGACAAGGTACTAGATAACTGTGTCTAGGCTCCCTTTCCCACAGAATGCTAACCCAGGTGGTTTTTTGAGGTCCCTTCCCACCCCGGGCTGTTCTGTGATTTTAAACACGCCAAGCAAAGAAATGCAGGGAAAAGGCAGGCAGCACTTCAAAGCCCGGTGTGAAAAGTCTCCAAGACAGACGTTCAGAAAGTGTTACTGCTACACAGAATACCCGGCAATTAAATTTCTGGCCTGCAAAACATTCATGCAAGTGAACGGAATTTAGCGTGTTCAGTCCAAAACTCCAAAGGCACCTCATCTCTCTGCGAGTGCCTCGGCTGAGCACTGAGCGTGCTTAACATCAGCAGCTCCAGCATCGGCCACGACCTCTTCTCCCAAAACACACGACAGAGACAGCCAGCCCACGGACTCCTTCTCCTCCTCGGCTCCGGGCCCCTCCGCACCCGTCTGAGGAAAAGCGAAGGGGCCGGTGGCCGCGGCAGGGAGGGAGGAGGCAAGGAGGGAAGGCAGGAGGCCCAGCCGAGAACAACGCGGTGAGGGCTGCGACCGGCAGAACCGCTCCTGCCGCCGGCCGAGGCCGGGCCGCGCCCGCTCTGGCAAAGAACCCCCACAGGAACCCGTTCTATAGGAACGCGACCTGTACGGACCCTTTTGGGCACCTTCTCATGCTTAAGGCCGCAGTAGCACGGTCCTTCCCCGCACCCTCCCCCGGCGGAAACCTCCCCTGGCCACGGCGCGGGGGGGGGGAGCGGATGCGAACACGCGACGCGGGTCACTGGCCCGGTGCCGGAGGCCAAGCATCTACTCACTCGACGAAGGCGCGGGAGCAAAGGCAGAGGATGCCGTGCTCCGTCCCCGCCCGCAGCAGCAGCTCCGCCACCAGCCGCCCCGGCGGCTCCTGCACCATCTCCGCGGGAAGACCCACGACACAGCGCTGCCCCGACCCAGCGCCGCCTTCCGCCGGAACTGCTGTGAGCGCCCAGCGCGCCCGCCCACCGCGCTGCGCCCGCCCACCCACCGCGCTG
>WBNH01012717.1:0-37649 GCA_013401255.1 Urocolius indicus | reverse complement strand
GGGTTCTTTCTGTTCCTTTTTTGCTCTGTCCTCCTTCTTTTCTGGCTGGTGGTGGTGTTTCAAGGAGTTAGAAGAGAGAAGGAGCCATGTGGACTCCAAGGTCAGTGAGGAAAGAGAGGAGGAGGTGTGCTGGAGCAGAGACTCCCCTGCATCCTGCAGAGAGGACTGGTGAAGCAGAGATTTATTTGTACTTCATTAAAGACCCTGCATCAGGGGTGGTGATTCTAATTAAAGAGCCTGTGTGAGGGGCAGTCATTATGGCCACAGGAGACTGCGTCCATTGTGAGGGACCCCATATTCACAGAAGCTGTAACTGTGGGGAAGAATCCATGCTAAAGAAGTTCATTAAAATTATGCCCAGAAGAGGCCATGTACCTAGGGAGGGATTCTGTAGCTGCAGAAGCTGCAACCCACACCAGAAGAACCCACACCAGACATATTCATTAAGGATTGTGTCCTGTGGAAGGGATCCCTCATTGGAATAGGGAAAGAATGCAAGGAATCATATTCTTCTGATAAGAAAGAAGTGGCAGAGCCCATCTGTGAGAGACTGACCACATCCCCCATTCCCTAGCCCCTCCCACCCCAAGCCATTGATGGGGGAGGAGGTAGAGATATCAGGAGCAGTGAGCTGATCCTGGGAAGAAAGGAGAGATGGGGGAGGGAGATCTTAAAGTGCTGCTTGTAATTTTCTCAATCATCCTACTATCCAACTTTCTTTTTGCTTTTTGTTCTATTTCTTGTAGGTATTACAATAAACTTTCCTTACTTTCTAAGTCGAGTACTTGGAGTCTGTTTTGCTCAGAACAATAACTGGTAGTGAGCTCTCCCTGCCCTTATCTCAATTCACAACATCCTTGGTTGTCTTTTTTGCCTCCTATTTCACTGGGGCCTCCACCATCCTAACAAGGGTGGGGGTGGATGGGGGGCACCAAGCAAGAGATTGTCGTGGTGCTTCCTTGCTGGCTGGGTGAAACCATGACAAAAAGAATATATTTGTGTTTCTCACTTTGACTGTAAACTTCTTCAAATACCTCAGATATTTTCAAAAATGAAAAAAATCAAAGAAATTTTATATAAAGCTACTTGAGGTAAATTATAGGTTTAAAGATTAGATGACCTTGAAAATGATTCAACTCTTCAACTGAAATAAATAGTATAGATACTAGATGTGATCACACCACTGGATGTCTGAATTTTAATATATACTTCTGCCTTGAAAGTCCTGTAATACAAACATCAATTTGACGTTAAAAGAAAAAATAAATAGAAGAAAAAAAGAGAATTTGACAATTTGTCTTGCTGAATGAAAATGTCTTTCTGATTATAGAGAATATGGAAAATTAAAAACAAGCAAATACATGCTCATATGTAAATCTTCAATGTTTTCTGGATGAAATTTCCGAACACTTCTAAAACACTTAAGATTCTGAGAAGCTTCAGTTCTTCACAGTAAGCATAGTATCATTTAGCACCTTGTCAAACCTGACTCTTCTGCACTTCAATATTTTTAGGATCTATGACTATCTCTAAACCTAAAATACAATATCCTAAAATCTTAAGCATGCATCATTTTTCTGGTCTGAAGAAAACATTTTATTAGATATTTTTATTATCTTCCTTGTCAACATGAATTTGGGTTAACAACAAACATATAAAACCACATTTTTTCAATTTGAGCAACATCCCAGAATGCCTTCTTTGCTTTGGTCTTTACAGTCAAGGCTAGCCCTTGAGAAGCCCATTTCAGCAAGGATAGTGGGACGATCTGAATGACAGAGGAAGTTCCCTTGACACTTGTTGGGCAAGCTTAACACTCATAAATCATGGGACCTGACGGAAGTGCTGAGGGAGCTGTCTGATGTTGTTGCTAAGACACTCTCCATCATTTTTAATTATTCATGGAGGAGAAGTGAGGTGCCTGAGGACTGGAGGAAGGCCAATATCCCTCCAGTCTTCAAAAAGGGCAAGAAAGACAACCCAGGAAACTACAGGCCAGTGAGCCTCACCTACATCTCTGGAAAGGTGATGGAACAACTCATCCTCAAAGTTGTAAATAAACATATGAAGGAAAAGATGGTTATCAGAGGAAGTCAACATGGATTCACCAAGGGGAAATCCTGTTTGACCAACTTGATACCCTTCTGGGAGGGCATAACTGGCTGGCTAGATGAGGAGAGAGCAGCAGTTGTCATCTACTTTGTGTTCAGCAAGCTTTTTGACATTGTTTCCCATAACAGTCTGCTCAGGCAATGTGAGTTAGATGAGTGAATGGGGAGGTAGATGGGGAACTACTTGAATGCCAGAACCCAGAGGAGGAGGATCAATGGCATGGAATTGTGTTGGAGGCCTGTGACCAGTGGAGTTCCACAGAGATCAGTTTCGGGGCTAGTCTTGTTCAACATCTTCATCAATGACCTGGATGAGGGGATAGAGTGTATCCTCAGCAAGTTTACTGATGTCACTAAACTGAGAGGACTGATTGACTCTTCAGAAGGCTGTGCTGCCATTGAGCTTGACCAGCTTGAGTTGGGCAGAGAGGAACCTCATAAGGTTCAGCAAGAGTGAGTACAGAACCCTGCATCTGGGGAGGAACAACCAGTACAGGCTGGCGGTTGACCTGCCAGAGAGCAGCTCTGTAGATAGAGACCTGGGAGTCCTGGTTGATAGTAAACTGTTGATAATAAACTAAACATGAGCCAGCAATATGAAAAGAAAAACAAAACAAAACAAAGTGAGCAGGATGTTTTCTGAGTTAAGCCTTGAAGCAAGACAAGCAGTGA
This sequence comes from Urocolius indicus, assembly GCA_013401255.1. Lineage (NCBI taxonomy): Eukaryota > Metazoa > Chordata > Aves > Coliiformes > Coliidae > Urocolius > Urocolius indicus. The sequence goes on along the minus strand of WBNH01012717.1, from coordinate 34,866 downwards.
AACAGAAGTCTGGCAAAATGTTAGAATACTAATAAGATAAAAATAACGTTTGGTTTAAAACATTCACTAATGAACCCTTTTGGGTTATAAGAATTGAATTAATACTGAGAAGACTAGTAGGTGATAATGGAGAAAAAAAAAAAAACAAACAGAGAAACCTATGGAAGTTCATTTCACATCAGATAGTCCATATCTTGTGCATCATTGGCTACTAAGGAAATAATTTTTTTTAGCTTTAAAACCTAATAGACACAGGATATTAAAGGAATATCGGAGCACTGGGAACATGTGCTTTCCTTACCTTTCATCAAATCTGTTCTCTCTTGACAGAGAGTAAAGCTAAATCTTGAGGCAAATGATACTTACTTATGGCATATAAAATAAAATAATGAAACCCATCAAAATGACCTTGTTATTAAAAACTTCTTATAAAATTACTTAAACATCTAGCCTTTTCTGTACCATTTCAAAGACACAATCTACTTGAACTGCAATAATTTTAAGGGAGAACAAGGCCTTTTTTTTTCATAAATTTATTTATTTATTATAGCTCAGGCCTTCACTGGAGTGTATTTTCTGGATTAAATGTCTTCCTTTACTAATTTTTATCAGCCTTCCTTTCATGTCTTTTGGTCTTTTATGCAACTGTTCATAAACCTGGAACCACCTTCCAGAGAATGGAAGTTCCAATCTGTTTCCACATCTGTCTTTTCTTTGATGCATTCTACGCTTAAGATCTTGTTGCACTTCACTGGTAAATTTATGTGTGCAGTAAATCAACCTATATTGTTTCCATACTATGCCTTTAGACTGTTGATGAAAAGCCACAGTTTACATCGTATATTGTATCGTGTTCTGTTCCAACATGTCAGTATCTCTATTTCTTAGGACTGACTGAGAAACAAAGAAAATTCCAGTTTTGACATCAGCTTCTTTCTACTATTAGACTGCAGTTAAAGAAAGTTTACATTTTCCATGGGAAAGGAAAACAAAACCAGGAATTATTCTACTGATATTCTGAAGTAGCTAATTTCTCTTGAATGGTTGAAAGTTCAAGACTTATATTACCTTATTAAGATTAGAGGCTCAAATGCTGCTCACCCATCTGATGAAGAAACAATGTTCAGACTGTAAAGGTAGCTACTTCCTCCTGTTGATATTCTTTACTCTGTGTTATAAAATATTGCAGAGGAGAAGGGAAAGCTGAAAAATCATAAATATTTTATCTATTGTGTAGGAATATCAGCTAGTGTTAAAGAAAACCAAGTGAACTCCCTCTACCAAATCAGAGTTTTTACAGCTTCTGTATTGCAGAAACAATCCCTTATTGTCACTCCTTTCTCAGAGTTTGTATATAGATATCACAAGATATTCAGCTTTGGACTCAAGAAAGCTTCCATGGTAATGGCTTTATTAAAACAGCTCTATTTTTATGAAATGATGTAGTTTCAATAACCTTTTATTTTGCAATATTAAAAAAAATTCTCTTTCTCTTATATAAATCATATCTAAAGTAACATAGATTAGATTATAATCTAAACTTCCATCATCAAAATAACCTTGCCCGACTAAATTCTCATCTGGAACCTGCAAGCAGAATGTCATACATAATACAAGAAATACAAAATCAGGCTTCATTAATATCAGCTCACCATCAAAATATTCATTATTCTTATCCACTGTGTGGACATAATCATTAATATCCCCCAAAGCAGCAGCCTTTCAACTCTTTCTTATGAAGAATGGTTCCTTTTTCACATTGATAAATTAAAAGCAAAATGCTAGTTATTTATGCATACATTTAAACATACAGAAACCAAACAAACAGACCAAACCCCCAAATTTATGCAATTATTCAGCTAGGTTAGTCTAGACTAAATTAAATCAGGACTAGGCAAAGTAGGTAAAATACTAATGATAAAATAACGTGCAGTTGGGATCCCCATCATCTCTTCCTTTAATAGTTCTTTTTTGCATGTCACAGATGGAATTTTCTGTTCATATTTATTTTTATTGTAAAAGAACATATAGTAATAGAAATATTGATTTAAAAAAATGTTTTTATAACAATCACCAAACACATCTTCTGTGGAAGAAGTATGTGTATCACAAAAATCCAATGTAGTGGATCAACTAGTTAATTAGAAGGAAACAAAATATTTCAGTTATTTTGTTACCTACCTCAAAGACTGAGCTGTTTCAGTGACAATGTCACACATAAACCTTACATAATAAGAACCCACTAATAGCCTAGATGCTTCCAAGAATGATCCTTTCACAGAATGTATAGAGGTCTACTTTCTTTTTTCCACATATTAATCCATCATTTTGTAGAACACTATGACATGCTTATTTTTTATGAGATCCAGTTATTACTATTCTCACTAATCATGCCAATATTCTACTTTGTACATCCTGCACTTACTGTTAAGTCACACCATAAAGCTAACTCTGTGAGCTCATATGAACAGTCCTCTGAACCTTTACAGTCACATTTGTGAGCACATGCAATAAGTTCTCCTTCTGTGCAGACAAAATACCAATTATGATAAAATTATCTTTGAGGTGTATCTGCAACTCTCTCGGTGAGAGACAATGGTCACTTGAAAATGAGGAACCTGAGGTGTCATAGACAACTGTAATAAGAAAATTGTTCTTTTTCCCTTTATTTTCTTTCTTTTTTTTCCCCTTGAAAGCATGTGTAATGAATTCTGAGTCATAACTGACTCATGCTCTCTCTGGAAGCAAATTCAATGGCAAATGAAAACAGCTATAAGAAACAGAAACAGAGAGTAGAGGATCTATAGACAAAATCAGTATTTTATTTGGAACTCATGCTAAGATGCCAAATGCCTTGACTAAAAAGACTTGATTCGTGGTAAATGATCCAAACTGGATAATACATTTTTCCTTCTTAGGATGCTTTTCCTTGGAACACCAAAACCCAGAGTTGCACAAACCTAATGGACTATCATTGCTCTGGTTATCAGTTTTGAAGTCTTGCTCTTTCTCTTTGGCATCTGATGGCCTCACAGTTCTGCTAGGTGACAGATTGACTACCAACTGTCTTCAAATGAATATTTACTTTTTCTAATTTTTTGAGTATTCGGTTTTTGAAAAATCCCTAATGTGTCCTAATATTAATAAACCCCCCTTTATTTTAATTTTCAGGATTGGAAAAATAATATGTTTTAGAGACAGTGTTTGGGAAATTGTCTAAAGAATTCCAGGTCAAGAAACAAGATTTAATTATCATTTAATAATATCTTTAACCATAAGAATATTTCAGTGTTTATAGTTGTCTAAATTCTTAATTTGGATGCTTTAATAAGGTGAGTTGATGAGAACAGCACATGAACTGAACTATAATAAAGCTGTACATGAAATAATATAATAATTAGAAACATGTTGTTGAAAGCAAATAAAAATGTTCTAGGCTTTGCCACTGTAAATATAATCTAATTTTGTTCATAGTGATAATGCCCACTACATCTTTCAGACATCTTGTCAGTGAAAACATAACAGAAGACACATTTTATACTTGTGTGAAGAATGTGTAAAAATTTGAAAGAATAAAATAAAGATAAAAGACTATGGTTACAAATATCTGGATGTCTCATGAAATCTTTAGATCAGAAAAGGTTCAAACCATCAAATCTAGATGAAGAGCTACACCTCTCTTTGGACAAAAATCCATCTGACTTTCAAGTGCCCTTGTTTTTACAAGTATATTCATGTATATGCCAAGTGTTCTCAAGTCTCCTTTGCACTGCAATAAGGAGACATAAAAAAGAAACTTGGATGTATGCAGATAAGAGCTCCCAGATGTCATTCTCAGGCGTCATTTTGCTCAGTAGCAGAGAACACAGGGAATATAGAAAAAAAAAATCTAATAACAAAAAATATATACTAGATATGCCAGTTAAAAATACATAACCAGATACTCTTTGTTAAAATATGTCTTGTAAATCACAGATTTATGATTGTACTGAACAGTAATGTTAAATCTCATTGGGCAAAATAAAAGACAAAATAAAAAGAGATGACTATGCAAATAATTTTGAAAGTTGTATACATTTTCAACTGAAAGTATGAAATAAAACAATTTTAAACACCTCGATCTGTGCTGTTGACTTTTGACTCTTACACTGACTAATATTTTCACATAGATTGTGAACTCTACAGTCATTTGCATGTTGCATATTGTTTGTCTTTCCTCTGTTACGCATGATAGGATCAAATAAGACTTGTCATAGTATATTAGATGTATTCAATTCTATCAAACCTATCATCAACTAATTTCTACTCTGAACTGATCAGACACAAGTACATATTCGACTGTAGATTTACCTACATGTATAATTTCACATCTATTTATATAACAGATAAAACAGTGACCTATCACTTTCTTATGTGACACTCAGAGGGCCAAATAGCCCTCTGAAGAAAGATTTCTGGATGTCATGATGAACTATCATGACCTTCTTAATCACTGTGGTCCAGATAGAGGTTTTGTTTTCTCTTGTCCCAAAATACATTTTATTATTATATATGTGTGTGATTTTCCCTAAGTAAACAGCCTTCCTGTCGAAGGTGATAATGTGAACCTATGAAAATAAAATCCTGTAGCCATAAGAGTAGACAAACACGCACATCATTCCTGACTGAGACCTTTCATTTAGATAACCCTATATACTATTTACATGTACTACTGCTTTAGCAATATCTGTTAGAGTTTCTCCCATCTCTTGTTTTCTACATGGCTGTAGTTATTAAGCTTAGAAAACAGACAGCTGATTCTTGAAACAGTTGGATTTTTAAGACTGTTCAAAGATTTTGTAGCTTTCTAGGTTGAAGTATTTGCAAAGTAAATATGCCTTTATAATGCATTAAAGCACATGGGCTTATCTGAATAAAATTAGATGTAGGGTTTGGGATTTTTTTAATGGACTAATTTATACTTTTAACTTATATAATAGACAATAAAGATTTTAAAAATCTAATATAATATTTAACTAGTTTATTTGAATATTAACCTATATATTTCTAAAGGCCTGCTGAAGTTCTGATGTTAAACATTATACCAAATTTTAACTTCAGTTTTAAAAGAAGTGCTTAGTTAAATTTCTTTTTTACTGTGTCTAGTAAATTTACTGGTCCTTTGGATGATCCCAAGATCTAAAAAAATATGTTCAATTAACAACCTCCCATTCTGTTTCAGATGTGAATGCTAAAATAATTGTTCTGAAGAAAGACAAAATCTTTACAGATTATGTAGCATAGAATCATAGAATAGTTTGAGTTGGAAGGGCCCTTTAAAGGTCACCTAGTCCAACCTTTCTGTAATAAGCAAGGATATCAACTACTCTAGGTAGTTGAGGTACCTACCACCTCTCTGGGCAACCTGTTCCAGTCTGAATCTACCCTCTTTTAGTTTAAAAACATTGCTCCTTGTACTGTTGCAACAGGCCCTACTGAAAAGTTTTTCCCCATCTTTCTTACAAGCCTACTTTAAGGACTGAAAAATTGTAATGAGGTCTCCCCAGAGCTTTCTCTTCTCCAAGCTGAACAACTCCAACTCTCTCAGCCTTTCTGCACAGAAGAGGTGTTCCATCCCTGTGATCATTTCTGTGGCCCTCGTCTGGATCCATTTCAGCAGGTTCATGTCTTTTCTGTGCTGCGGACCCCAGAGCTGGATGCAATACTCCAGATGACGTCTCATCAGAGCTGAGTAGAGGGGCAGAATCACACTCCTCAACATATTAGCCATGCTCCTTTTGATGAATCCCATGAAACAGTTGGATTTCTGGGCTGTGAGCTCACATTGGCAGCTCATGTCCAGCTTTTCATCCACCGGTACCCCCAAGTTCTTTTTGTCGACTGCTCTCAGTCCCTTATTGCTGAGCCTGTATTGATATAGAGGATTGCCCTGACACAGGCACAAATCCTTGCAATGCATGCCATTTACTATTTAGAATAACAAATATTAAAATTAAGAAAACAAATGATATGACTAAGGAATCTGATTCCTGGCTTTGTGGATGATATTTTAAATAACTGGTCTGCTGAGCCTGAAATAATTAAAAAAAATAACAGTATGTGATTGCATTCTTCTAGAACAGAGTTTTAGGACATACAGTTGCATTTGACAATGCACTGCAAAATTGGATCACTACTTTGAAAATTTAAGGTGAAAATTGTGGGAATGAATTTTATTATTTAAATTGTTCCTTAATAAATTCTCACTTTAAAAATCAGAAACATGTAATAAAATTGAAAAAAGTAAAAAAATTTCCATCAATAGCAAAGTCTGATAACTATAATAAATTCATATTTCTGGAAGGAACTTTTTCAGTTAACATATTCACCGGTTTAACAGCCTTTAGTGAAGAAATTATTGAAATATTTTTCATTCTAGTACACAGCTGACAATACCTATGTTTTTACCCAGGTGTTCAAAGGACAAGAATTGTTATATTATTTTAGACTTCTTAAGGTAGTGAGAATTCTCCCTTTGAAAAAGTTTTTTGTGACATTTAAATTGATATGCTCTTTGAAAGTCCTCAGAATGTTCATGTTTGTTTTGATGAATTCAGTCTCTAAAGCAGACACAATTTGTTTTGCAATTAATCATGTTCCATTAAAACAATATCTGCACTAAATTTATGGCAGTTCTTATATAAATCATAGGTTGTAAATAGCTTTTGAACTACTACTGCTGCAAAGTGGAATTATACTATTGATTTTTCAGTCTGACAGGTTAGTAGGACACAGTTCAAATAAGCTCTAATTGAAGCCAAGAATAGGATGAATCTGTTCAAGCAGCAAGAGTGAAACAAAATACTGATTTAGCAGAACAGCAAATTAACAAGCTAGTGGACCTATCTACAGATCACATTTTATATAAGATTAATTCCTATTACTTCAGAATGGATTGAAACGTGCAATTACAATAATTAGTAGTAATTTTGACCTCACCAGTATTCAAGAGTGGGAAAGTTACGTTATGAAAGGATTGCTCCCAAGAGAATCTGTGAAAATAAATTCAAAGACGCTGCTCACAGCAGAAATTCAAGGTTCTTTACTATTTGGCTGATGATATATATGAATGATATCTTCCTGTGCTGTTTCAGAGTGTTTATTATAAATCACTGTTGGTCTCACATTTGTAAAGCAGACAGAACAAATCAAGAAACAAAGAAACATGAGATCAACTTTCTTGTTATTTGATTAGCCATATAACATTACCACTATATTTAATGTTCAGTATGTTATATAGATATAAAATATAGGAATATCTTAATTTTAATTGATATAGGCAATTGGGTTGCAATTCTTAAAATAANTAATATAAAAATTCCATTTCCTCATACTATTTCTATCCTTACTACTATACATAATTTAAAAATTAATAATAATTAAAATATTGAGAGAATACACAAGACCTGTGTGGAGCTGGATAAAATTCTTTCTTCCATTGAAATTATTGGGAATTTCCTGCTGATTTTCATAAGGCTGGTGTCTCATCTTTGCACAGAAGCCTCTATTTTAATACTTTTTTTATACATTACAAGCAAAAGAACATACTTTTAACAAAGGAACTATTTTTTAAAAGGCTCATGCTGATTATTCACATTAATGGAACACTTTTTCCACTTTCCATTTTTCTGTGTGTATGTTTAGTCCTGTCTAACACACATAGGAAAAAAAAATGTTACTTTTAAGTACCACGGAAGTATAGATTGACTAACAGTTATAAATATTTTCCATTTGCCTAATGCAAGAAAATGAACTCATTCATTTGTCACACTTAGTAATGCCTTGTAATATTTGATCTGGCTTTAAGCTTTGAGGCTTCTTATATGTAAGTGCACATAAAGACTGGTGTGAAAAATTCCTCTCATAATTTAAAGATTTATGCTTATAATGTGATATGATCTAAAACTGTGGGAAAAAATGTATTAATCTCTTCTAGGGCAACGATTAGCAATTATTCAATGGATCAGTAATTTAAAAAAGATTTTCATTAAACAGTATTAAATTGAGAAGTTGATTAATACCCAATAAAATGATTTTTTTCCCTAAGTTTTAAGAATATTTGACATGAGGATCATTTCACTCTAAATCAAATGAGAAAAAATAGTTACATGTGAACAGTATTTTTACTTTGATTTGTATTGATAAACATTCTTCAGTATAATTTATTATTAATGAAAACCTACATGTTTCAATGTAAAAATCTAGAAAATTGGTACTGAGAAGAGAAAACGCAGAGTGAAAGAAAATGGACAGAACTCAAACCAACTTCACCATCTGATATTGAAAACTAAATCAATCCATGTTCTATAATGTCCAGTAAAATACTTTTTCCAAGTAAAAGCTTTAAAACAGATTAAGAATGGAATTGAAGCTTCCATAGGCACCCTAGGAGAAAATTGAAAGTGATTTTTTTAGGAAAGGAATGGAGTTTGAAAATGGAGTGGGCTAGTAGAATACAGATCTGAATTACAGGTACTTCAGAAGTTTTCTTTGCCTTCTCAGAGTTGGTACAAGTGTTCTTTAGGTGAATAATTGAGAAGCTCAGAAATTCATCCACTGGATGAATCATGTGTGTGACAAAATTTACAAGATATACTATATTAGTCTTTGAGAAATTTTTTTACCAGAAAAGTATGATGTGTAAATCTCATCTGTCTTTCACTGGTAGATTTGAAAGCCATCAATAAGACCAAGTCATTGGCAAGATTTATATGAACTTGAATGACTGGGTAAGTCACATAGCTCCTAAGTAAAATCATAGTTATAATAAATACATTCTGCATAAGATTCTTAACAGCTGCCAAAGTAAAAGATTTTTTTATTTTGTCTACTGAGCTGTTTTGTAATTGTACTCTTTTTTTAACTTCCACATATTTCTATGATGTATTTTCCAATCAGTTCATGAAAGTAGATAAATCACTTAAGAAGCTATTTATAATACATTATCTTTCAGCACTTCTATGACCCGAGATGTTGTAAGAGTATTACAGAAATGTAATTTTAAGGTCTTAGTTAGCCATTGTTTTTCTTTGAAATTGTATTAATTTTAAATTACTTGACAAGTTTCTAAAATCTTGGAAATATCTTGAGATATTCTTCTCTTACTAAATATTGCCTTTGCATGTTCTTTCCATATTCATGACCAATTAAGAAGAAAGAATTAAGAAAGGATTATATTATCATAACAAAGGGTAAAGATGGAAATCAAGTCTCAGAGACGTTAAAAGTATAATAGAAGAAAATAATACCTATGTCTCATATCAAATATTCTAATATCTAGGCAACGTAAATTTGTAACATTTTATCGGTATTGTTACATGAGAATGTATCAAAAATTATTTCCATTTAAAAGAATAATGGTGATTATCAATATTGCTTCAAAATACCTGCAGTCACATTCCCCATTTAGAATTATTATGTCCCAAACATAAAATGTACTTATATTACAAAAGCAGCAAATCATGGACTGGCTCAAATTTAGCCCCTAGGCTTCTATGCTTAGGGAGCTTTCAAAAAATATTTCTAAGTTACATTGGTCTCCTGAAAACTTATTTCATAGTTCTTGAAGGGATATTATGTAAGGTACAACCAAAAGTAAAAAACCCCAAACATAATAGCATGTTGTTTCTCTACATGGAACTCTAGATCCTTATATGATAAGTTGGATTGAATTTTACCTATTTGTTTTTGGGGAAAGGTGTAAGTGAACAAAATACATCCAAAGGATTCAGAAGTGACTAAGTAATACCACTGATTCACATTCTATATGTACCAACATTTATAACTACCATTTGTCTGAAATACACATAAGTGTGCAGAGATTGAAGGTAGCATGAAGAGACTTAAATTCTATGAGTTTTACAAAAAATAACAATGAAAATCTGCTTTCATTGTCACATACTCCATACCAGAGGCAACCTAATGTGAATTCAGTACTTCAAATAGTCACATAACTGATTTTTTAATTTACATCAAAGTAATTCATTTTTACTGCAAAAGAACAATGTCATTCCAGCTGAGACGAGTGCCTCATTAGTGTGATTACAATAGAGTACAATTAAAAATCTTGACTGAAGAGAGACTTCTTATTACTCTTCTGTCACAATATACTACAGTGTAAACTCTTGAAAGATTCTTTCTTTGACATGAGATTTTCTTTTTCTTACCTTTCCTTTAAGCAAATTTGTTAACTTTTTTCATTTGATTACTTAATAGCAAGTTAAGAATAGGAAAAGCATGTAAAGCTGAGATGAAGATCAGCTCTATTCACTACTATATAATTTGTGTATGTAGCTTTATACATTTCTACCTCCTGTTAGTAAAGTAGACTCTGTGGGAAAATGGTTGCACGAGAAAAAGCACCTAGATGTTTTGCAGCTGACTGAGGAGGAATGTGTTAATCATAGCACACAGCTGGTGTAGCTGGGGAGGCAAGGCCACACTATCTTTGACTGTTGCAATTATACAATAACAGGTTGTTTTTGCAGTAAGAAAGGCATGGGAAAAGCAGGAGGGACTGATCCTTTGTACATGCACCAATTAGGAGCTCAGCTTTGCACTATGTATGAGTTAATTAACTAGAGTATAAATATTGGGTAAGCACGATTAATAAACGAAGCATATTGATCACTCATATTGAGCGACTGTGTCTTCCTTCCGTCGGCAACAAGACTCCATGCACAAACTTCTTTTTCTCTTAACTAGGAAAAATTCCAAGGTGTTGTGTTTCAGATTTAAATGAATTTACTAAATACTTTTTGGCAGGTGAATGCCACGTGTCACATATTTATGACCAGTATCCTTGATGTCTTCAATCCTGAGAAAAGAAATATGAGAGAAAATGAACAGTGTTTCATAGAGGTGTTTTTTTTTTTCTGTATCTTGTTCTTCTGTTCCAATTTAAATGCAAGGAAAAAGTACTGTTAGAAGTAAAATAAGGCCAGCTATTAATAAGAAAAAAAAAAGTACAAAGCGTTTGGCAGATATTAATGTATATTAGTTTATGTTCATATTAGGAAAAGATCAAAGTAATTATAAAGTATCTAAATCTAATTGCAGAAGGTACTTCACAAAAAATGCCAAGAACTGGAGCATACCAAGCAAACACCACATAAATACTTCCAGAATAAGTATCCAAAAGCATTTTCATTAGAACTAATGAGTCATGTTTACACTTGCCTCAGCAAAAGAACAACTGGAAAAATAAATATGTAAGACACATCTTAAATATTTCTAGTTCTTTACATCAAATCTAAACAGAGACATTGTACATTAAACTAATCAAGCTCTAAATTACGTTGCAACTAGTAAAATTAACTCCTTGTCTTCCCAACAGACCTTAATGCACTAGAGGAAAGTCTTATAAATGCAATTGATTTGCTCAATGTGAAACATTAGTGAGCTCTGTGCTGAAAAGTAATTAATGTATTTAAAATAGTCCTTTCTTTCCAGCAAATGTATTAAGCTATGCTAACTCAAAAATAAGTTTTCTTGCCAACATGATGATCTCCAAATGAAGAACATGACATATACAAACTGACTGAAAACATACAGTTCCCTGATCCAGCTCAAGAAATGTGAGAATACAAAGCTACTAGTCCTAAAAAGGTTGATACTTGAGCGATAGCCAGGGGCAAAGAAAGAGGCCTCATGCTTAATTTATCATTGCTTGTCTGTTTCTGATTAAATGATGGTTGTTGGCAGTTAGAAAAATAGTGATTTCCAGCAGCATGAGGACAGAAAGATCTTTGTAACTTTCATGAAGAACATTTGAGTATTGATTTTTTTTAATAAATAAATTCAGTAAAAGTGAAGGATTTTTCCTTCACAGGCTCAGAGTAAATAAATATATTAACTTTGTGCTTTGAGAGTGTTCAGATAGTTAGGTGCATTGACTGTAACAGTATAGAGAATCTTCATATTTTCAGCAAGCACTTGAAGAACCTTGGCTGAATGTGCTAATTGTTATATCTTAGAAAACAAAAAAATACTTAGTACTTGATGAGACTATGCAAAGATCCTTGAGTCAATACTTGCAGAGCTGCTGTATTGACATGGCACTGCACAGTAACAAAACATGAGAAATAACTCCTGTTTTGAGAGCCACGTGACTGTGCAATTTTGATAGCTGTAGTCTCAGCGAAACTACTTACTATATCCACTGAAATGGTCATACTGAGGCTAGAATGGGGCTAGTTTGGAGATTTATGACACTTATAGCAGTTTTATTTCTCTTCTCTGAAGACATGCTCTTTTATGGATATGCACAGATGAAGGTCTAATTTACAGAGCGGGTCCAGAAAGTTGATAGCTACACTCATATAGTGCAAACTCACTCGTGGAACAAAGATAACTTCTATGCTATATTCAAATACGGCTTCTATGAGAGCAGGTAAAGAAGTCTTGATCTCTGTTTCTGGTCCTGGAACTTGCTTGTGTAGCTCAGATTTAGAAATGTCTGAATGTACAAAGTAGATTTTTACTGAAATCTGATAAAGGTTATTTTTTTTTAAACGCTCTGAATTTTTAAAAAAATAAGTTAAAGGAAATAAGGAATTAATTCTTCAAATAATAAATTATACATGCCTGCATAAAATTTGATTATGATTTTAAAATAAGATAGGGGAGATTTAGAGCCTACAATATTTTTCTCAGGACCACAACAGATGGTGGGAGGAAGTGTCCTTTACTTTAAAAAGGCAGTAGAATAGCTGGAATCTTTACTCATTTACATTTATACAGATTATGGGAGGATATGTAATCATCCACTTAACTGTTAATACATGTGGTAAATTTTCCTGAAGCAAAACTGGTGATGAATCTTAACAGACATGGGCAAAATTAGTTTTCTTCTCTTGCTAAAGCAGTATTCAGAAAAGGCTTCAATACACACAGAGATGAATACGGGCCCTTTTGAGTTTTCCTCTGCGTTAAGTTATATAGAAGATCTGAACATCAGTCTTCACATTTTCTTCTTTCTATCAAATGATAGATAAGTATACCAAAGCCATACCTAAAATCACACTTCCAGACACAATGTGCAGACAAAACAAGTGATACAATTCCTAAACTACTGCTGAACTAGTACACCAGTATTGATACTACAGCAATAACATATATTACTTCTTCCTGCAGCTTCTCAGCAGTGCTTGACAATTTGAACAAATTGTCAGAGTTTGGTTTCCAAACTGGTACTGGTTTATATAGTATTTAGGGATGGGCAGTAAGCAAGAATAGCAAATCATAGTACAATGCTCCTTTATAGTACCTGTGAAATTTTGATGTACGTGATACATGTGAAGTGCCACATTCTAGGTTTATCTCACTGATCAAAACAACTTCCTCCTGCTGGGGTGAAGCAGTGCCTGTTACTGGGATTATTCTCACAAATTTAGGCATCTATGACTGAGCAAGTCATCTTGGACTTTGTTTATCATTACAGTTCATCTGATATACTCTGGGATGAGAGAAAACATTCCTTAATTTCCTTTATCTGTGTAGCTTAGATGTCCAATGTCTTTAAAGAGATTCTGCAATGGCTAACAGAGGTAGACCTCTACACTGTGATATCTATATCTAGGCAGGTGAATACAAGCCTGTCAGTTTCCTACAATTGCTCAGCATGGCTGTTCTATTTTGGTCCCAGGTAAAAAATATTTTGCACCCTGTTTTAAAGGTTATGGGTTGTTTTAGGGTAGATTTTTTTTTTCTTCATTCTTTCCAGAGATTCAAACAATGCTGCATCTGATAACTATTTCTTTCTTTTTTCATTTCTTTCTTCCACCTAAAAGAATATTCCTCTACAAACAAACAAAAGCCACAAAAGAATTTTAAAAAGTCTTGATAAATTCCAAGTTGATTGTTTCAGCACGTCAAAGGTAAAACTAACAGCAGTTAGTTTTACTAACTGCTTTTACTAAAGACAGATAAAAGAAGTAAAGATAAGAGCTATTTTAAAAATAGCATGGGACCAAAGAATTCACAAATAATCTGTCAATGATTATGCTCAAATAAATAAAACCAATCAGAGCATAATAAATATATGATATATGGTGATGTATGGTGAAGTGATTTTCAAAGAAATAGAAAGATGCTGCTTGTATATTAGAGACAATTATATGACTTCCTAAATTATCATATCCAAAAGTGCTGTAATCATACTTTTTTATTCCTCTTCTCATCTGTTGTTCCAAGTATTAAGTGGACATTGTGGAATCAATCTCTACTGAAGTCAATGTCATCATCCTGTGCAGTTGATGAATGTCAGCTAGCCCAAATAAATTCCACCATGAATTTTAATTTTAACTCAAATAAAGCCAAAAATATATTTACTGTATTCAAGAAAGCTGATCTCTCTTGTCTAATGTTCTTCCATTTACTTCGCATCCTTACTGTAGTGCTATGAAATGAGACAAACCTGAGGTTAAGAATAATGCTATCTTCATTACAGATTATAAATTGTTAATTGATTATCTCCTTCAATTGGCATTGAATTATCTTCTCCCTCCAGTTTCTACCATCTCAGAAATTACTAATATAAAAGGTAAAATTTCAGTTTCCCCTACTCTTATTTCAGCTATCAATATCTATCTTGAATGTCACTTTTAATAGAAAATAAAACAAGCATCTCAATAATAATTTGATATTCTTACAGAGTCTTGTTCTGTGTTTTTTATTAATAAATTTTTTAAAATATCTGTATTCTTAGACTGCCTATAAACTAACCTAAAATAGCCAAGTATTTTTCACTACATACATGCATTCATATATCGCGACTGTCCATTAAATCGACAAAGAAACATCATGGTAAACTAAAATTTAATCAGAAAATACTGAAAACAAAGAAACAAATAAATAAAAGCATAAGGTTTCTATAAGGTTACAACACCAGATTAACCTATACAAATGTAGGCAAGGTCTTATGGTGCAGAATGAAATAAATGATAGGATTTGTTTTACAGAAAGTTCACAACTTCTGAAGTGCTTCTGCCTATCCTTAATGTACTGGAGCTCAATATATAACTGAATGATTAGAAGGGGGAAGAAAACAGCACAGCAAAAGACGTGCAGAAAATGTCAAATTCAGGTAGATCTCAGAGGCTTTTAGAGAGATTTTTACAGAACAAATTATCAGTTCACTGAGGTAGATGATAAGAGGACAGAGAGACCAATATGGTTGGGCCAGAGACTCAGAGCATGATTCTCAGAGAGAAACCTCATTCTTAGAACAGATGCAAAATTTCCTTACCTCCTCTTTTAGGCAAAATAAGCCACTGTTGCCACAGAAATATTTTCTGAATCCATACTGAATAAACATGTTTTCCAGCTAGATGCATGAACCTTGCTTAACATTAATGTTTTCACAGGATATTATGAAGAATTTCTTTACTGAAAGGGTTGTCAGGCATTGGAATGGGCTGCCCAGGGAGGTGATGGATTCACCATTGTAATCGTCTCTGGAGGTGTTTAAGAGACAGTTGGATGTTGCACTTGGGGAAATGGTCTAGTGGCTGATGGGGCTAGGACAAAGGATGGACTGGATGTTAAAGGCCTTTTCCAGCTGAAATGACTCTATGATTTTATTTTGGATGAGGAAGGAGCTTCACTAATGTAACTGGATTTATCTACCTACACCAGAAACTGTAAAGATACTTTCAAAACCTCAGTCAAATGCTAAATCTTTTGCTGTGTATTTTACCCTGTCATCCTGCTTTTGTGCTTCACTTCATGTCAGCTTGCTAGGCTGTAAAGCCATGACACAGCGATTTTTCACCTGGCACAAACAGAGCTCAGTTTAATATTGATACAAGATCTGAACTTCCCAAAGAAATAAAATTTAGGGAAAATTCTTACTTTGAAAATATATTGCACTGTAGACTATGGTGCATAGTCTCAGTTAATTCAAAAATATATAATTGGCATACAGACCTCTTGCTCATTTAATTTTGGCACTTAGTAAGTCCTGCTTGTTTTCTGAAAGAAAGAGCCTTGTTTTCTCAACTTGAGAAATGCACCAATAGGTCTATAATGATACAAAGAGCAACTATACACCATAATTGCTAGAGAAAGATTTATTAATAATGAATATGTGAAAGCTTGAAAAATAAGTGGGATATGGGAGAAACAGTATCACACAGACAACTCTGAATTAAGGTAATTTTTCCCCATGCAAATTCTACTGCTACTTTCTATTAATTAATGTAATTGATAACAGTTATAAAGATATGTGACATTTTAATCATACTGATATGTCCTTTTTGTGTCTGAAGAGAAAATTAAAGCAGCTAGAAGTCTTTTATTTGTAGAGTTAGCTGAAGTGGAAATTAAAACAGAGCTGGTAATAAATGAGTAATACATTCAATTTAACAGATCATAGATGTGGGTCACAGGGGTAAGACTATGCAGAGAAGGATCATGACATTCTTAAATTTATGTTTCTTTCTAGACACAAGCAAGTGAAAATTCATACCAATGGACCTGGTAGTTCATAATGCTGCCATTAGGACAAAGATTTACAATATATTTGGTGTTGTTAATGAACAGTAAAAATATTAAACCAACCACTAAATAAGTTGCATTTTGCACAGAGGTGTTTTTTATTTGCATAAGTGAATTCTACTACAGATGATACTTTTTACTCTGATGTTAATATATCAGATATTTCAACAAAATATATAGTCTGAGGAAGAGGCACAGGCAATTATTAGATATTGAAAAATCATAAGTACTAGAAAACATAAAATCATTAACTGCAGGAGAGCAAACAGTCAATCTTTTTCTAAATTTGGGATCATAAAACATGCTTACATAATAAATGACTAAAAAAGAGATAATTTAATCAATTAAATTAAGTGATAATAGTGGATTTTTACCAGACTTCAGAGGCAACAACAAAAACACTTGAATTAGAATTTTCATATGAAATATTTTACATGCAAAATAACCTTCTCTTGCTGCAACAAAACTTCAGAGCATCAAATATCTTTGATGTCACAGAGTTCTTTGAATTTTCCACTGCTAATACAAGCAGTTGTTGTGCATACATATAGTACTATTTCAGCCTGCTGTGACAGAAATGCAGATGTTGAAAAAAGTGTTAAGATAGAAGATATCTTCCTACAAATTCAACCATCTTTGGAGTCTCTAAGGAGATTTTCCTGAACTTCCTGAGGCAAGCTCATGCTTTAACAGAAAGTGCATCTCAGTTTTTGTTATCATGTATTAAAGCATTTATAGTCTGCTCCTTTTTGCAAAATGTTCATCCCAGCTTGATGGTTAAGCCATATTAGGTGGATTCAAGGATATCAGACAAATTTCACATATTACTAGTAAAGTATAAACATTAGAAAATCTTGGTACGTTAACCAAGTTCATATTTAATTTCATAATTCACTTTGTAGTTCAAAAAGGCAGGAAAACATGAAGAAATTGTAAGAGAACAAATTAGGCCTTCCCTCAGGCACACTTAAATTATTCATCAGTCTTTTTGGGATAAATTGTTTAACATAGTTTACTCCATTTAGAAGCTATTTCCAGTATTTTTCTTTAAGCAACAAAAATTATATTGAATTTGTGCTAGTGTAAGCACAGATGTTTAGAATTTACATTGCATTCCTAGACAAAAATAAGAGTTCTTTGGACACTATTCAAGTAAATATTAAGAAAATATATTATTTAATTGTAGCATGTAGAAAGAATGCCTTATAGAAGTGAACAATCAGGAAGTAATAGACATCTGGAGTGGTAAATGGTCAGATAAACTCAGTGACTATATATCAGAGGTATATCATATCCACTATTTAAAGTAAGTTAAATTATCCTTTATCCCTGAAAATGAAAAAGAAATATTGGATTTAATTTTTTTGAAAACTTAAAAAGTTTATAATGCAGAATTAATATTGCTGAAGTACCACACATCTAGATGTATAAATAATGACATGATTTTACTAATCTTATAATGTGACAAAACTGATATTTTGCCATGAGCTTTTATTTTTATAAGTATACTTTAAAAGAAAAAAAAGCAAACACTTTGTTTTATAAAACTATTCTATATATTTGGTCATAAATTTTAATACAATAGTATAAATAAAAAAACAGCCGATATCACAAAAGTTGTGAGATGATCTCTCTAGCCCATCTAGGACCAAGTACATAAAATACTTTTCATCAAAACAGTTGCTAAAACTGTTAAAATTGGTCAGATATTCAATTCCTCTAATGTTTGCAGGTGAAAGATGTTAATAAAAAAAAGACACTAATAATTCTTATTTTTTTGCCTTTTTTTCTATCCTAATCCTGGATTATGTCAGTCCACCTTTAGTTAAACAAAGATGCTGATAGTTGGAAAATCTTTCAGGACAGATGTTTTCACATATTTTCCGACTTCTAGTCTTAAATTGATCAGCATCACCTTTTTCCATGAACTGTGTTTTTCCTATTATTTTCAAATACTCCACAGTCATAGCCTCCTACAATGACTGCAACCTGTGAAGTCCTAAATCCAGGAAATCAATGGTATTTCTCATATGAGTAATCTGTGAGACCCTCACTTTTCTGACTTTGTTGTTGTTTTTAGAGAGAGTCATTTACACATAGCAGAGACTGCCAGGAAATATTGCAAGCTAGCAATGTTGTGAATCTCACTGGATATTGTTACCATATGTGAAGACAAGAAGTATGAGATTAAAAAAAAGCTATCAGGACACAATAAATTTCCAGTGAGGCCTGCTGTTATCCATTACGTAAAAGTACTTGGTCTTGAACTTCATGAGGTTTTCATGGGTTCATTATCTCAAATATTTCAAACACATCAGTAGGTGTCATCAGCTTCAAGATACATTTATGTCCCTGACATATAGTATGTTTGTTAATTTGTTTGTTTTCAGCGTCTCTCATGTCTAGATTACATGATATTGCCATAGTGTCAGTGAAGGTATTTCATGTTCATGTACAGGTTATTGACAATGTCATACCAGAGTGAACAAAATTGCTGAGAAAAAGCTGGATTAAGGTGGATAGTGTGAAACGTGTTGCAAGTGTCTTCTCCAGTCTTCTGCCATATTCCTCTTAACACCTCAAGATAAATTCTCCTAGAGAGTCCTATCTGATATGGATGAAAACCGCTCAAAGGGTGTTCAACAGTTAAGCAATGGAAAAACTGTAATCCAATATTTGAGCTCCCTTACCCTTTATTTTAGCAGTAAAGACTGGGAAGAAGGTTCGTCTATTGCTGTCTTTAAAACAAATGAGTGATGAAACCACATAATCAAACTTTTGGCGCTTACTCAGATATTTTAAAGACCTTAGCAAATATCTGCTCTACTCAGCAGAGAAAACAATCTTTCCCTTTGTGACAATTACAAGTAGAAGTATTTTTCAGATCCCTAGTTACAGAAAAAAGATAAGATTAACCTTCTGACATCTAATTTTCTTAGTTTGACTGTCAAAAACTTGATTTTTCCATCTACTACAAATCCTAAACAGAAGCAGTAGAAGGTAAAATTTGTTTAATGTTCTTATTTGTTTATTTTAAAATGTGAATTTAAATGTAAAGTGTTACAGAAACTAGGTGACAGAAGAATAGAAAGCAAAGCAAAGGAGAAAACAGACAACACACACCGTGGCAAGACAAAATGCTGAAGAGAATAATTTTTCATGTAAGTAGAGAAAAGCTAAAACTTAACAAGTATTCTCATTTAAAGAGACTGCTGTTTATGAATATGAAAGGCTAAAGGACAGATGATCAGTTTGATAGATAAATAATAAAGCAAATTTTAAAACTTTCCTATAATTATGGTTATTGAAAAGATAAGAACATAAACTAAGCATAAGTATACTCCCAAGTCTCTATTTCAAGCATGTTATTAAATAGTAAAATTTAGCAGTTAACATAGAGAAGAAGAATTATATCACATAACATCAGATTAAGTTTCAGTTCTGGACTGTGTCACAGTCATAAAATATCTTTAAGATCTTCACTGAAGATCTCTTTAGTAAAGATTTTATTTGGGTGGTGCATGACAGGTATTACAATGTAGCCTTCCAGATAATAAAGCAGTCTATCTTTACATAAGAGCACTTGGTAAAGCCTACTAGCAGTATACAAGAGGAGATGACTGCTGTCTGCAATATAGCTGCTTGCATTCTACTGTAAGTATAGAGTCAAAGATTCACCATGCACCATTTTCACTGAGTATAGTATAAGATTACCTCAGCTATAACCTGATAACTATTTGTTTAGCACAATGCATTCTATTTGTTATTTCAGTGAACTAATAATTTGAGCACTGCCATGTATTGCTTATTACAATTGCAAGCCATTGTCTGGTCATGCCTCTGTTGAAGAACACATTGTGATGGATCTCACTAAAGATCTGCTCATCTCACTCAAGTAAGATTCACTCTCAAAACTGAATATTATCTTCAAGCAAAGCACATCACCTCTTCTTTGCTGAGGTAGTAGTAGCTCCCCAAGGTGTCTTTTCCACCAGCCTTGAGAGCTCTGTCCTGAATATGGTTTCTTTCCTCCCACCTATTTGAAAGATCAATGATGTTGTAATTTAAGCAGATTCTCAAAAACAGATGATGAGCCAGAAGCTTTGTCTGAGTCTTTTGAGAAAGGCAATTTAATATTTGCAGTTTTTTGTAGCTATTCATTGACACTGGTAATACTCATTACTAATATATCTTTTTAGAATGCTAATATAATGTTCATATACTATTATACAGTGCTTGGGTAAAATATCTCTGCTTACCATGGCTGAGATAATTACAAAGACAGCTTCTAAATTACTTTTGTCAATTTGCCAGGAACAGATTTTTACTTAAATGATACACTTTACTGCTGTATACACATTATGTTGAATGAACTAATGAAGGTGGATTGATATTTTGCTTCCAAAAAAATGATTTATCTATCAACAGAGCTGAGACTGGTTTCTTTGAGTATTTTAATTATGTTCCTTGTAGGGTTTTGTGGGATATTTTTCCCTTTTAAAAGAAATACTGATAATATTTGAGTTTAGGGATAAGTATCAATTATTTGTCAAATTTAATATTATTACCTTTTCTCTCTTTCTTTCTTCAAGAATGGATTTATTTGTATTTTTTCTATTACCAGGTTTCACATTCACTTGGCTGTTGAGAGCAGTCTTCTAGCTTGCCTACTGTACAGACACACACATTTTAGTACTTGTGAGTTTGTGGGTTTGACTGTGAATATGAATAAGTGAAATCCATTTTGGTTGAAGTAAAAAAGCCTTCACACCCTTTAAAATTTTCTACAGCATTTCAGTATTAGTCCATACACGTCTGTCTACATGCTCATTTCCAATAAAATGGGTTTCTCTTTTTTTTCCTGTGTTGCAACCTCTCTTTGCCTACATTCCCGTATTATTCTTTACTGACTCTGCAGGGAAGCATGAGCCATTGTGAGTCAGTCCTAGATGTCTGCATTTTGAATATTATAATATCTGTTTGGATCCCAAAGAATAAGTGTGAATCTATTCCTAGATCAAAAAGCATCATTTCCCTGCAAAAAAGATGTTTCATGTATTTTTATGTTTACCACCCTAAAGGGTAGAGGACTGTAGCAGAGAAACCATGAATTACCACTCAAATTCAAATTTCAAAAGAAATACAGAATCAATAAGCTCATTTCCAAACTTTCTATCATGTTAACTAATGTCTTTTTGAGGAAACCAACCCAGATCAATTGAAAGAGAGAGATAGATGCACAGAAATACTAAGAATTAAGACACATGGATGTAGAAAAAATGCAGATATCACGACCTCAGTACTTCTCATTAGATCGATAAAATCCCTTGTCTTAATAAGCAATGCTGAGTGCCACTATTTTATTAAAGACAGAAATAATACTATGGAAAGTAGGAGATTTGGCAGTATTACAATAGGCAAGAGGGAGACACAAGGGAGGCAAGATAGTGCAGGTGTGAGGTTTGGCCCGATTTTGATAAATGCCTTTAAAGGCCCACCAAATTACACAGACTGAATATCCCTGCTGTGAATCCCATCCACCCTAAAATTCCTTTATAATAATCAAACAGAACACACTAGTTTTGTTTGCTACTCATGACGCTTTTACAGAATCCTGAATAATACAGAGAAAAATATTGTCATTGACAGTGAATACTGTAAATAATTTCACATTTCTCAGCTATCTCATAATTATTCTGCTACTGCCAACATGCAAGTTATGACTACAGAAAAAAACACACCAGTAAATAAATTGAAGTTCATTTGCTTTTTTTAAACTCCAAAATCTTAGCCTTATTAAATGCAGCATCACTGTGATTACAAAATCTCCTTAAAATTTCAGGAGGTCCTTAAAATTTGTCATGTATTGCACTTACATAAATATAACGAGAACTGTTAGAGAGATTTCTTTTTCATATGTCATCATCAAAAGCAAAAAGCAAAAAGTGGTAGTAGTAATAGTAACAAAGAACGAGACACAGCAGAGATCAGAAGATACTCAAGGATTTAAAGCAATTGCTATTAAGTGATAAACTATACCTCACAGAAGGCTGGACATGATTTCAGGGAAATAAACCCAAAAATAACCTGGGCACAGATCCTGTTTTATGTGAGCAGGCCCCTAAATTGTTGTGGGGTCCTACTGGAGAAAGGAAGAGCCCAGGGCACTAAAAAATGTTAAGTGTTTCCACGTTACAACATGCAAGGTCATCCTACACTGTAACCTGCCACATGAAATTATATGCCATTCTTTTTATAAATAATTACTTAAAACCAAGAATGTAGTCTGCAAAATACATCTCTCAGTATTTTTGATATGTAAGATTTCCTCCAAAGAAGTGAAAAGTATAATTACTCTTTTCCATGAGATGACAAAACAGATATCAGAACTTTGGCAGTATAAGACCAGGTAGGAAATTGCCAGGAAACCTCAGTGCAATCAGGAATATGTTCAAGGTCTCCTGATTCCCAATCCAGAGTGAGGTGTAAGGGTTCATACAGCCATAAATCAGCACAGTTGTAGAATACTTTGAAAAAAGGCAAAAAATAAATTAACTGTTAGAAATATGTGAAAACTGAAATTCCAATTTTAATTGTTGTTAGCAAAAAAAAAAAATTGACAAAAAACATTTTAATAAAATAAATGTCAATTGATGTTAATTTCTATGAAAAAGGTAATTTTATATTTTGAATATAATTTTAATAATTTTAAGTTTCTTTGTTGTAGTAGGCATCCGGAAGATCTCGGATTGTAACACGAGGGGTGAAGAGGAAGTGAGAGGTCTGGCACGGGGCAGAGAGAGAGGAGGTGCTTATGCCAGCAGATATAAGGGCATAACATAAACAATAAAGCAGGGACTGAGCATCATCCACTCCGTGTGTGCAGTGATCCTTTCCCTCGACTGTCGGAGAGGTGGGAGATCAGTCTGAACCACCACGTAGTGTTTCCTGCAGCGGCAACACTTTGTAAAGAATTTCTAGAATCCAGTAGAATCACTCACTAAAAGCAGAGATCTTGTCCTTGCTAATAAAAGCAAGGTTAACTTCTCAATTATTTTTTCTGTGTAAACTGAAATCATTTAAATAGTCTAAGTTGTAATACTCAGATCCATCAATTCTAATGGTGATACTGATTTAACTGTATTAAAAAAAGACACCTAAGGCACAAATGTTTCTCAAAAGTACTCATTCCTGTTCCTCTGCACTTTTTTACCATCTTTGAAATATCCAGTCCTCATATATCTACTTCTGACACTGTCATTACAGTAGAACCAAGGTTTAACATGTATAAGATAAAACAATAAAATTGCTGTGACTTTCTTGGTTACGTCTCCATATATGATTTCAGTTGCTTAAGTCTTATAAATGATCTCTAGGTTTTGCAACATTTTTAATTATGGTATGAACCTCAATTGCTTTATTTTTTTATTAATGAGGCAGTGATAAAATACTCCATAATAACTGCTTCATAATTTCAAAAACTGTAGAACCATATTGCCAGAACCTCAGTTGCTCATATCTGGTTCTAATTGACTAAGGAAATTTTTATTGACTATCTCATTATAATAGTGTACTAATTTCAAAGATGTATGGTTAGCTTTTGTGAGATATGGAAACACTTCATAGGTCTCATATCCCTCATATCCCTCATTCTACTCCAGTTCCATGAGAAAAGATACAAGTGCACATCACTCTTCACCTTTCAGTTGTAAGGAAAGCATCAGGTCTGAAAGAATATCCAGCTTTTGCCAAGGCACTGAGTGCAGATCCCAGTCCCCTTGATTGCCTGTCCATATGTTCATCATTAGTAGCTTGAAAGTATATTAGAGATCAATATCTTCAGAGGACTAGAGTCTAAGCCCATGTACCTCTCAAGTAGGTAAGATGACAATTGGAGCAGGAAAAAGAAAAAGTGGAAGAAAGTAGGAGCACACAAGGAGACAATTCATAACATTTCAGATGTCTTCAGTGAGATTGTGTGAAAGTCAGCCTCACCTCCATCCCTGGAAGATTGATGGAACAACTCATCCTGAATGTTATCACTGAGCATATAAAGGAAAAGGTGGTTATCAACCATCAACATGGATTCACCTAGGGGAAATCCTGTTTGGCTAATCTGATAGCCTTCTACGAGTGGATAACCAGCTGGCTAGAGGAGAGGAGAGGAGAGCAGCGGATGTCATCTACCTTGACTTCAGCAAGGCTTTTGACACTGTCTCCCACAACATCCTCATCAGAAAGTTCAGGCAATGTGGCTTGCATGAGTGGACAGTGAGGTGGATCGAGAGCTGGCTGAATGACACAACACAGAGGGTGGTTATCAATGGCACAGAACCATGTTGGAGGCCTGTGGCCAGTGGAGTTCCTCAGGGATGGGTTCTGGGGCCAGTCTTCTTCAATATCTTCATCAACAACCTGTATAAGGGGATAGAGTGTACCCTCAGCAAGTTCGCTGGTGACACCAAACTGGGAGGACTGGCTGGTTCACCAGAAGGCTGTGCTGCCATTCCGTGGGCTGTTGACTGGCTTGAGAGTTGGGCAGACAACAACCTCATGAGGTTCAACAAGGACAAGTGCAGTGTCTTGCTCTGGGAAAGAACAACTCCATGCACTAGTACAGACTGGGGGTTGACCTGCTGGAGAGCAGCTCTGCAGAGAGAGACCTGGAAGTCCTGATTGATAATAAACTGAATATGAGCCATAACAATTAAATACATAGTGATTGGAAGATTTTTATAAGACATCCTTTTACCATCACCAAAGTCTTTATTTTATTTGAAGATAAAAGAGAACAGCTACTTCATTTTTTTTTTTTGGTGATAGCTTTACAGGACAGGATAATATTTCCTGTTCACGTACTGCTTAAAATTCTGTTCCATGTAAACAGGCATTCACAATTTCATCTTTCCTGAGTAGCACTGAACACATAGTCTATAAAAGATAATTTTGCATGCATTTGTGATGGAATTATGAGTCAGGCACAAGCCAGTGATGAGTATATTCACCATAAGTACTGTTTTTTCATGATATGAGCTTGAAAAAATACAACAAAAGGTTTGTAAATTCTAATTAGGCTTTATAAAACCACAGGGAAAAAATACAGTGAAGGAAGTAAATTTGTAGGGAAAAGAAACTTAGATCTATCAAGTGAGACACTAAATAGAATACCAGAGAAGTAATTCTATCTTCTCCAACAGTTTCAAAGAGGAAATGTCCTCCCTCTGATTATTTCTGACCATTCCAGCAACTTTTTTTGATTTACAGGGAAGAAAAGTTCCATATTATCACCTGGGAGCCCGCAGAAAAGAGATTTTCCTGTCTGTGACATGCTAACTGAAAAACTACTCTGGTCCTTTTGGGAATCTCCCAGGTATTCCCATTTTGCAGCCTTTCTTGACTTTTTCAGGTTGTCTGTCACACATCACACTCCAGAAGCTGTTCAGAGTTAAGTGTTGTGAGTTCTGGAAGAAGGAGAATGTTCTTCTGTATGAAAAAGTTATTCCTGTTCTAAGTGCATCAGTCACAGTAACATGATCAGAGAGCTTTCCTCTTTGCTGCTTGGCCACATACTTTTAACCAAAAAGCATGTATTCAAAAAACTGAATGAGCAGGCTAGGCAGTTAGATGATCTGCTAACATCAGACAATAATTCACAACATGTCATTATTGCTTTTTCTAATTAAGTATTTACATTTTAGGATATTGAATGAGAAGAAATACTTCAAAATAGAACCCAAGTGGTACTACTATTGTGATTCTCCTAAGTAGGAACACACACTTTATGTACAATTCCATGTTATAAACTTGTCTATAAACTTAACTGAAGTATAAAAATGTAACAGATAAGTGCAATACCAGTAGAATTATTCTAGGCTGCAACATTGTTATAATTTTGTATTTTCCTTGATCAGGCCTTGATTTATTTTCATGGTTAAATTTTCCTTGTACCATAATATGCAGTTAGTTAATGGAGACTGAATCTCTGAATCTTGTTAACATTTCCAAGCTCTGAAAGGATCTTAAAAAGTTAACCATCACCAAAAATAATACACTTGCTGATATATTGTCCCTTAAAAACTCAAAGTTGCTTAGAATAATGAAATTCCTATTATTGAAGCAACTAGGACAAATGTTGTGCAAATAACATCAATTTAGGCACAGTATTAATATTGGATTCTCATTTTCTCAAAAAGCTCAGTAATGATAACAAAAAAACCTGGAAACTATTGTAAAACCAGAAGGTGATAAGAATTTAAATTTAGAAGGTGCTCAAGCCACATCCAAATTAATAGAAGCCTTTCAGTGAAGCAAATATATTGTAATGTATACAAACATTACCAATATAATAGTACAATCAGACTGATAAGAGTTATTTTTATCTGATACACTTGTAACAAAGTGTTTAATAGGTTCTCTACTATGTATATAATTTAAAATGAATTTTTTTTTCACTTCAGAACAAGTGTGAATACAATTTTCTCAAAAAATATCCACGTTAAGGGAAAAAAAAAAACTTCAGGGAAAAAAAATTGGTTCAGAACTCCTGTTGATAGCCACAGTTGTAGATTACATGTGTCTGAGATCAGAGAAAAATTGCAAGCATGCTATAAAATTTCCAAATAAATTCAGTAACTTAAATGAATTCGCTCATATATGTGACATACTGTCATAGACTGAAAAATCTGACTCTGAAAAGATGAGTAAAATTCAGAGAACTAAGATACAACCTGTTGTTCTTATTAAAAAATAAAGGTAACAAAAATCCCAAGGTCTTTTTTTTTTGTGTGAGAATGTTCTAGTCCTGTTATTATGAACTGATACAAAAATATATCCATGAATTTAAAGAAGCATCTTGGAATTTTGTTCTCTAGTGAAACTGCATATATTGGAATTCAATAAGAATTTTAAACTTTTTTTTTTTTAATTAGATTTTCCATTTTTACAACCGATTGGTAGTACTTAGTATTTTTTCATATATTACTTTTTGATTGGTCATTATGAAGATTTGTGTTGCAGCAAGGCTAGAATATTGTTGCATCTCAAAACTCAACATTAATATCAATTTTAGATTGTTTCATATATGTCTAGCTTAGTAAAGTAATTTTGCCAAAGATCACTTTAAATGATGTGTCTGATTTTCTCCTGCTTTGTTTGAAGCACTTTTTTTTCTCCCATTAATATGAACCGATGAAAAAAATAAAAGTAAAAAAATGTTACATGACAAATTAAGTAACTGTGTCTTTTTACTGTCATTCACTTTGTTGTTCTTTCTCTGAGGTCATCAAGGCTTTATACCCCACTGAGTGTCTGAGCCTGATAAGAAAGGATTACTTTGAGTAAGCAAAGCAATTGAGCCCCTAATAAAGTAATGAACTTTTTGTCAATAATATTTGCATAATGTGGGTGACAACTGCCTGACATGGTCAGTTCTAGCAAGTGAGGATTCCATATTCTACTTAAACATCTCAATCATCAGAGGCAAAGCTATGAGTCCATCAACTCCTACATGTAAAAGTATTTTTTTCTGCCTAAGCTTGATCATTAACATACTTATGTTAACGATTTGGGAAATGAAGTTAATGTGCCCTATGTTAAAATATTACTGTAAAACCAGATCTCAGGTTAATGGACTGTGTTGTGATGGCTTTTGAGGAAAATGACGTCTGTTCAATGTATTCCTCAGACTCTCTCAGTAAGACTTACGTGTTCACCAGCCCCAAGACTTCTTTTACATAGACAATTCTGTTGTGTTCATAGAGAATATTTCTAGCAAAATACCCATCGTGAGAAATAAATTTCTACTCTATTTTCTGGCAAAAAAAATATTTTCACCATGGCCTAAACCAGCAGTATGAATTTCATCATGAACAAAGTTTTGTTTGTTTTGCATTTCTGACCTGAAAAATTATATCATAGCAAATTATGGAAAATTACAAGGTGTCACATCGTGTTACATGGTTCACATTATAAATCAATTTGTCTTGACACAATATGACAAAGTAATGCAATATATCAGTTCTATAACTACATGCTTTAAATAATGAAGTAATATTTCAACATACACACAAGAGAACCTATTTAGTATTAAATATCCATCATCTGCTCTAAAAGTGACATGTGGAGTGATTGGAACAAGTATCTACAGAAAGGATATTTTTATCTTCTCTGCTAATAGATTAAGCAGTACCACGCTAGCATTCTTCTCTCATTACACAAATTCATTGCATTAAAACACTCACTATACATGTCAACAGTCTGGGAATAGGACATATCTCAGTTGATAAATATATGTGTAACTAAAGTATGCAACTTGGCTTTTAAGCAGCACTAGTCTTCATTAAATCCATGACTGAAACTACTGCTTCAGTAATCACATTCCTAGAGAATAAGAAATATTTGTACAACATTGTGGTGCGAACAGAGTATTTGCAGGGATAGAAACGTTGTGAATTTTTCTCAATAAAAATAAGTCAGTTGATTGCAGTAGTAATCTGTACTGTAAATCTGGCAGGAATGAGCAGAATACTAGTCCCTCCCTCTGTACAGCAAATACAGCACTAGTTGCAGCTCACATTAAGCCTGCCTCACCACTCAGCATATTCTCAGAATTCATCTGGAGAACAAGAGCCCAATAACAGTGCTGTAGTATTAAGGAGGTTCGATACTAAATATAAAGCTACAATGAGATTATCATGCAGAACAAAGATATAGTTTTGGTAACAAATAGCAATTTTAGCTGTGGCTTGAAAATCCACAGAGCTTAAACGATAATCTACTCACCTACTTGAGTGTCTACTCTGACCCTCATGCTACTGAAATGAGGTTACTCCTGGTGATGTTGTACTACATTAAAAACTGAAGTGCGATGCCTTGCTGTTGTTTTTACCAATTTACTCTTGATTCAACAGAAGAAACCCTTACACAGGTAAGAGGATTTTGAGTCAGCGCCCATTTAAACATACATTGTAGTGAAAGAAAAAGAGGGGTGAATAGAGAGGCTAATTAAGCAACCTAACATTCCGAAGTAATTATCCCATGCACTTCTCCAATTGATGTCTTAAACGAGATTGGAATACAATTTAGAAAGAAACTTTCTCTTTTATATTTTCCATTTTAATTAGTCATGTAGCTAGCTGTAAATCCTCTTCCTCCATATTGATAATAGAAGCAGTGTCAGGAAAGACTTTAGAGGATAAGGAGGCTTCTTAGCATTTTTGACATAGTGGTGGCTGTTGAGTTTTGGTCCAAGGAAAAAATGGAGGGAACATAGAGGAGAAGGGCAAATAGGCAGAGAAATGATTCTTGAAATAGACCAGTTAGAATTTTATAAATTTTATACTACAAAGTACAGATCTTTCTATATTTAAGGAAATTTTTCGTGTTACCTTTTGCCAAAGAGGATTTCTATGGAAAAAAAATCAATACAGTTATCCAGAAAATTTTAGCTGAAACTTATTCCTGTATCACAAAAATGTATAGTGAAGCATATGACTACTTTGGCCCTAAAATTAAGGCCTGAGAAACATTGTTGGTGACCAATGTAACATCACGCTTCTACAGAGTGTCTAGGAGACATTAAGCAGAAATAAGAAAAAAAAAATGAATAGCTTCACCTTCTGACTTAAAATCATATTTCTAAACTGCAGAGAACTATTTTAAAGAAAATAATATAAATAATACTCTTTGAGATCCTCAAACAGTTTGAAGTAGACAAAAAATAAAACAGATTTTATAATATTTTAAGTAATGTACTATTTATTTCAATAAGAAGAAATGCAAAGTCATGTATCTGTGGAAGAGCAATCCCTTTAGCGATATATGCTAGGGGCCACCTAGCTAGAAGGTAGCTTTGTAGAGATGGACTATAGGATCTCAGTGGACACAAAACTGATCTTGACCAATTCCCATTCCTTTGATGAAATGGTTCCAAGGCTGCATTAGGCAAAGCATTGCCAGCACAATGAGGTAGATGATCCTTCCCCTTTGCTGAGCACTGGTCAGGCCAAACCTGGAGTACTTTGCCCAGTTCTAGGCTCCTCAGTATGAGACATACTGGAGGGAGTCAATGAAGATGAAGGGACTGGATCATCTCTGCCCTGAAGAAAGGCTAAGAGAACTGTGACTAAACAAAAAAGGCTTGCATGGATCTTATCAATGTGTGTAGTTGAAGCACAAGAGATGAAGCTGGACTCTTTTCAGTAGTGCCCAGTGATGGGACAAGAGGCAACAGGAACAAACTGAAGCACAGACACTTCCATCTGAACATCAGGAAACACTTTGTTACTGTCTAGGGCCTGCCCAGAGCAGTTGTAAAGTCTTCATTCTTGGAAATATTCAGAAAATGACAGGACATGATGCTGGACAATCAGCTCTAGGTAGTCCTATTTGAGCTGGTCCTGTTTGGTTGGACCAGATGACCACCAAAGGTCCTTTCCAACCTCAATCATTTTGTAATACTATTCGACTGCATTAGGTAGCAGTTCCACTCAAGAATTATGCTTGCGTAAATACACGGGGGAAAAAAAACAAAAAAGATAGTCCTGATCAAGCTGAAGATTAAGATGCAGCAACACACACAGTAAAGGCTTGTAAACACTTATAACATTGTGCATTTTGCCCATTGTGCAGATTTACCCAGATACTCAGCATGGTGTGACCAGGCTTTTTAATTTTCAGCATTGCAGTGGCAATGAAGGAAAACAAAGAAACAAAGAAAGAAAAAAAGACATCCACCAATTTTTAAATAGGAGGACACAAGACCATCCCAAAATTAAAAAAAAATTAAGCATAGCAACCAAAGATATTTTTGGAAAACAACTTTCGAGAAAAAAAATCTTTAAAATTCACTACTGAGTGAACATATTTTTCCCATTTTTATAAAACTGATCAGGGTTTGTCCTTGTTTAATTAGATCTTATAAACTACGCAGACATTTATTAGACATTCTTATTGATTTATCACCACACACCACAGGTGTTTTGATGAGGAAAACTTCTTATTTCAATCTCACTGTTCAGCTGCAAGTCTGCTTTTCCCCAATGAGGCAAATACTAGACCAATAAAACCTTCTCTGAAGGAGAGTAGGGATCACGTTTTTCCTCCACTGACACATTTGACAACATGTAAAGGAGACACACAAAGAGTACAATGAAGTTTTAAAGTGAGGTTAAATGTTATAGCTCTTTTAATCAGTTTACTGCAGAAAAGGAGGAATCTTCCTTCTACTCAAATCCACTAACAACTTCAGTCTCTCTTGTTTTTGCTGATGTAATTCAGATCTTAAATTCATCAGATGATTCAAATTACTAAAATACTGGAAAACTGTATTTTTTTCTGCTGAGTTAGCTTTCCATCAAGCTTGTGCTTAGAGCGGCTCATGAAGGGATTTGCAAGCTCCAGCGTCAAAGCTGCTGAAAAGCCTCTCAAGAAGAGGGATGGACATAGTACACATCTCTTCTGTGTTGGCAAGCTCCTGAAGTGCCTCAGCTGTTACATCATGCTCATGCACACCTTAATTTCCTACAAGGAATGAAAGCGGACCATATTATATGATGGTTAACAGATTACAGCAAGAAGAGTATCAACTTGCACATAGGAGGGAGTGGAGAAAGACTGAATTAACTGCTGGACAAGAAAGGTCAGATTTGGTAGTGACATTTCAGTGTTTCAAATTGCTAAAAATCATTCCTACATTAATTGCAACAGATCTATTAACGTTTTTGGAAACACAGAACACAGAAAACAAACCAGAATCCTTTTCTTGGAGTATTTAAATATTTTGAGAGTTTGATTTTTTTAATCTGTTCAGTATGGCAAAGTCTGTTTTCTTCCTAACTTAACAACCAGAGGATAGGTAAAATATTGAAAAATTAAATAACTGAAAAATTAAAGTGTATAAAAAAGGATAAAAAGAAATAGTAGTGAAAGGAAGTAAAGCTTAACTAGGGATAGTTATCAACTCCTTCTTAATTCAGAGAGCATTTTGATTTTAGAGACAATTCTTCCATTATCACTTACACAGTAATGATCTATACATTTGAAAATATAGACTAGAAATTATTCTGGGTTCATGTGAAAATATGCATGCTTGCCAAGTTTTCTTAATGTTAATTGCTACTCAAAAAGGAGTCAAATCAGAACTTGTTTTTTTTTAAATAGAAGTGTGTGTCATGAGTACACTTCCAGAAGTGTATATCAAGTAATACTCATGTAAAATATATGTATTTCATACCCTTAAAATAATGAAAATCTGGGGCATCGAATTAAAAAGAAGCAGTCAAGCAATTCTTTAAAATTCTCTGAAACAAAATTTTGTTCATCTGCCTTAAATTCTGACAAAGTAGCTCTCAATAAAAGGTATGGACAGTTGAAAACTATTGCTAATCTTCAGCAGCAGCTGAAAGAGTAAAGACATATTTTTCTGTCCAAACAATTTATTTTTCAAAGCCTTTTTAATGGACACTATTTAAGATGGGAACTTCACATTGGTTGAGATAATGAGGCAAACAAGATATTTAAACATACTGAATCTGATTCCACTCTCATTTATACCAAAGTAACCTGAGTATTAAATGTCATTCAGAACACAATATATAGTTTCTCCAGGAATGTTATCTCTCAATGTGAGACAGCATTTGGAATTACTGGATTTAGGTAGAAAAGGAGTATTGAAGGTCCCCAAACAAACCAAAATTGTAATTGCACTTGAAAAAACCTGCTGCAGAGAATCCTGAGTGTTTATTGAAGGACAATCCAACCTTAGACATTACAGAATTTGCTCTCAGTAATGTGAAAAAGAAAGAAAACGTATAAGAAAACATTAAGGGTATAACATTCTTACTCTTTGAGATATATTTTTTTACTGCATATAAAGGAGCAAGAAGATTAAAATCTACTACAAAACCTTCCAGAAAGACAGTAGAGGCAGTTATTACAGGTTTTCAAACATAGTTTTGTATCATTTAAAGTATAAAACAAATAAGTGTCAGGAGGTTGGGACATCCCTCTTTTCTATTGTATCTAGCAACAGGACAAGGGGTAATGGGATGAAGTTGGAACACAAAAAGTTCCACTTAAATATAAGAAAAAACTATTTTACCATGAGGGTAATGGAGCAGTGCAACAGGGTGTCAAGAGTGGTTGTGCAGTCTCCCTCTTTGGAGGTCTTCAAGACCCACCTGGACATGTCCTCTGCGACCTGATCTAGATGGACCTGCTTCTGCAGGGGGGTTGGACTAGATGATCTCTAAAGGTCCCTTCCAACCCCTACCATCTTATGATTCTACGATTCTATGAAGAGGGAAGAAGGAATATAATACAAGGAAAATTCCTTTTTTTTTGGTAACAGGGTCTACACAGTATATGTGCCTTCTAGAGAATCACTCTGGGCCAAGAATAAACTCTGACCTCAAACAGAAGTGAAATAATCACAAGGGAAAATAAAAAGCTAAGAAAAACGTGTCAAAACTAATCTTTTGATTTTATGTTTTGTCTAGCAAATCATAGAACAGAACAGAAAGGAGTGGAATCTAAGAAGATATTAAGAAAGAAATACAGGCAAAACTTCAGCTTACTTACTCAAGCAAAGAGGATCACAAGAGATAACTGATATTGGCTAAGGACAGCTGAAGAATGTAAATACAACAAGTTAATGTGCTGTACCCTTGTAATTCCTGATGAAAACTAACTTCTTTGTTTTCCCCTTCTTTTTTGGTGTTAGGAAAGAAGAAATAATAGCAAAATAAAAGTGAACGGGAATACCGATGGAACTAGACCAGACAGAAGACTATGGATTTAACACCATAACAAATAATTTGCGCTTGAGGTCTCTTCCTTCCCAGGACAGTTTATTCTGTTTATGCTATACTACATTTTGTAATACAGTTATCTACACAAATGGCCTCCAATGACTTTGGAAGCAGCAGAAAGTGCCATATGAAAATGGCATATTTTGTCACATTGTACATCTCGATCTAAATAAGGGGATATAACTGTTATTGCATGTCATGGTAGAGTAAAGGAAAAATAACATTGAAAAGGTAGAATGTAAAGGTATTGATCTTCATTTATTTTCTATTATTTAATATTATCCTTTCATTTAAATCTTTTTAAATGCATTAAGATGTGTTCATATTATTTTGAAGATAATAAATGATTTTTTTTGTTGTTATTGATTTCTCACCAATACCATATATCAGAAACATTTATATTTATTTAGCTAGCTTCTTAAGTAACCCAGTATTTAAAAGGAAACTTACAATTAGATCCAAAGGAGATCAAATAGATTCTGATCTCAAAAAGTTTTTTGTAAGAGCAACCTATAATGAATGT
>WBNH01012716.1:61523-76950 GCA_013401255.1 Urocolius indicus | reverse complement strand
ATTCTATGATTCTGTGAATCAATTCTTCCATATTCCAGCACAACAGTACTAGTGACAACATAGCATCTATTAGGCAAAATTGTTCTCTCAATTTTGATTAAATACCAGTGGTTAGTGAACTTCTTTCTCATCCCTTTGTTGGTTATAAGTATAAATTCAGTCTTTTGACTCCAATTAGAGGTTTGAGATTTCTTGGGAACAGATGACATTTATAACTCGATATGTTTGTCTCATCCATCTGTTTTCTGTTGGCAGGTTGTAAATTATTAGGACACATACTGTCTTGTCTATATCTTTGTATGTGCAGAAGAGAACGGGGGTGGTTTCCTGCTCTAATTGGTATTTGAGTTCTTCCATTGTGAAAACAACATAATAATAATAATAATCCATGGATGACTTTTTCATCTTCTTTAAACACATTTATTTTTGTCTCTGCTGAGGTTTGTCTCCTCAGTGGAGAATCATAGTAAAAGGACAACAGACTGGAGCAATGTCAAACAAAGTACCAGATTCTAAAAACTGGCAGGTTACGGGGGCAGCTGCTCATAAAAGCAAGGGAAAGCACAGAGCCTGATTAGTTCTGACATGCATTTAGGGACAATGACATCCTCACTAAGTGATTTAGAGGGAAAATAAATTGTTAAACTCATACAGATAATTCCAGTTACCATAGCTATCAAGCCAAAAAAACGTTTCAAACCAAAATTTGCTTTAGTATAAGGTATGTCACTTTCAACTTATGTAGTTTATATGAATCCACTGCTGGAATAAGTTTTCTTTGAGAATTCTCCATTTATCAAGTTTATTTTACAAACTATAGTTACGTGGCTAGCTTTGGTGGTGTGGACAGCCTGGAGTTTAAAAGCAAACCTATGGGAATAGCAAAAGTATATGGCATATAGAATGATTGTGCTGTAAATGCTGCTCTAGTTGCAAAGGATGAGAAAGACAAAATAGCAATACAGATTTTATAGAAATTAAACAAATAATTAAAAAGTACACTGACTACCCCAGGAAATATTATTAAGGAGTCAAGGGATGATATTGTTGACAAGGCATCAAGCCAAATAATATTTGTCCAAAGCTGATAAGGAAAGAGGAATTCGAAATTGGAGAACTTAAGCAGATATTTTTACAATTTTACTTAGTACAAGCAAGCTCTCCAAGGACAGGAACATGGTTAACATAAACCCATTATTTAACAAGTGGTCTAGGGATTTACTTAGAAATTATATATCAATGCATTTAGCCTCATAGGGGACAAAAGTGTTTCAAAAGATCAAATAAAGATACCCTTAGAAAAACCAACGGCCTAAGAACATCCACATGTTCTTGGGAAGTGGAGATCGTGCTTGAGCTGGTTGGAATTCCTGGCAGATATTATTACTGCAGAGATGCGGGATGATCTGCTAGATTATCAATTAAAAAAATAAAGAATTTACACCATGGTTTTTCAGGTATTTTGATCATATAAATATCTTAGATCTTTAAATTGATGTGAATAAATATTCTTTGCTTCAAAGGTGAGCAAAACTGGTTAATGAAACTGAAGGTCTTCCTTAAACTCTTTTGAGTTAGGATTTTTAAGCCATTATCAGAGTTAAACTATGCATTTAAGATTCCTAGTATCTGGTAGGATTGGACACAATTAAAAAAAAAAAGGATGGGGGGCATTTGTGACTACTGTTTCTGCTCTATTAAGACCAAGAGAAGTGCAAAAGAAGCAAGAGGAAAAAAATATTTAAAAATATTTCAGAATTTCTCTAAACTTTATTCTGCTACCTGGAAGGGTGAGAATAACATCAGAGGAGTAGTACAGCTCACTAAAGTAAATGGGACTTTACTTTGATTCATTTAGTTTGGGAACATAGGCAATATTTAGTACCAGCTGGGCAGAGCTTAGCAATGCTCTTGTGTAAGCATGTGTAGGTCTAAAATCACCTTATGATTAATAGTTTTGTTATTCTCTTAGTTCAACAAACTGCAGTTGACCTGCTGATCAACAAATTTCCCTTTGGCTGCCAGTGTCAAAATATATTCAGATAACGTGTCTTGGAAAAAAAAAAATTAATATTAGGTGAGCAAACAGAGAGGGGACAACTTCAGTGAATACTGAAGTTATGACTCTAAGAAGATCTTCAGGAATATTCTTAAGGAATAGTAAACTTTGCAACCAGGGTGACTGTTGAAATTTAATTATCACTGCAAAATTCTCAGATTGCATTAATTTAAAGAGTTAAGAAAATGAACAACTGTCAAATCAAAGTTTTACAACAGACCTTAAGGAAAGAGCCTTAACCATCAAATCAGATAAAGAGTAAATAATGAGTTACATGGGATCACAATAAGTCAAACTAATATTCAGATTCTCAAAATAAATATATCACAAGTTATTGTTTTCAATTCCAGAATTCTTTATGTAGGGAAAACACTAGAGATTATTACTCTAGAAATGACAAATATACATAGCGAAAATTTTAACCTACACATACTAAATAATGTAGGTTTTGAACTGCAAAAAGATACAAGAAGTCAATTAGCAAAAAGTAGTGGTCTCTTCAATATATATTTTAAAGACTCACACTGAAGCCTTTACTCGTGACTGAAAATTATGATTGTAGATAAGAGACCACAAACTCTCCTTTGCCTTTACATATATATATATATACTAAAAAAAATTTGTATTGTAGAATGTAAGAGAAGTAAAGAATTAAGAAGATGAACATTTTTCTTCTTTTCTGACTGATATTAAAAGATCTTCAGCAAAAGAAATCCCATCTCTGTCTCCCGGATTTTTTAGATTTCTTTGAAATAAATGTTTCCTGCACATCAGACATATCAGTCAGCCTGGAGAGACCTTATAGCAGCCTTTCACTACCTCAAAAGGCCTACAAGAAAGTCAAAGAGGAACTTTTTATAAGAGTGTGTAGTGATAAGGACAAGGAGTAGTGGCTTTAAACTGAAAGAAGGTAGATTTAGGTTAGATATTAGAAAGAAGTCCTTCACTGTAAGGATGGTGAGACTCTGTAACAGGTTGCCCAGAAGAGTTGTGGATGCCCCATCCCTATAGGTGTTCCAGGTCGTGTTCAATAGAGCTTTGAGCAACCTGGTCTAAGGGAAGGTGTGCCTGTCCATGGCAAAGTAGTTGGAATGAGATGTTCTTTAAGGTCCCTTCCAATCCTCTCCTTGATAGCGTAGACTGGGTTCAGTGTGTGCCAGTAATGGCAAAACAACACGATCCCTAAGGCTTTGGTGAACGTCTCAGATGAATGCTACAGTCGCTGTGGAAATTTTTCTGCTCTTCACTGGGCTTCACTTTAATCATTGTGAAGTCTCACTGCCACTCACTTGAAGAAGCTAAAAAAATTCAATGTAACACTCATATGTTTGATAGCTTTTTTGCCAAGTTTTTAGAGTTTAAATTGTTACAGTTAATGATTCTTATTTTTGACTGAGTCACTGAAATGTTCCACAAATTTTTGATTTAACATTAGACTTGATTTTTTTAACTTGAATATATTGAAACTGTTGAGCTTGTTAGAAGTAGATGCAAGTCCAACTGGAATTCAAACCAGATTTCTGAGGCAAGGAGTCCAAAGAAACAAATTATTGACACATTTCATTACTTCCACTGCAGTCAAATAAGTAATATAAATTCACAGTTTAGATAGCTTTTGCAACAAAGGACGATCATGAATTCTTTATGGACAAACATAATATCTAATCACACAGTTTCGGTTAAAACTGCAGATGTCAATTTTGGATTAGATTTTATATTAGAGGGATATTTTTTATGAGCAAAATTTGGA
Organism: Urocolius indicus; assembly: GCA_013401255.1. Lineage (NCBI taxonomy): Eukaryota > Metazoa > Chordata > Aves > Coliiformes > Coliidae > Urocolius > Urocolius indicus. The sequence continues at coordinate 73,141 of WBNH01012716.1, read as the reverse complement.
TTATTGCTTTTGTTATGTGAATTATCTTGTGTTACAACCTGATATCTATTTATTGTTGTGAAGTGGAAATCTACTGAAAACTTGGCTTCACTTATACTGCTCTAATGGCTAAATTGTTATTTAGAACATAAAATGGCAATGTTGATAGATCAAAGTCTTCTCAAAACTAAATTGAGTTCCTTGGATACTCCAGAGATTTTTATCCACATTGGATCGTATTATCTACATTTCCTGCAATAATCATTTTATGTCTGTGTCAAAGCACAGAGCAGATATGTGTTCTCTCTTCTCGTAATGCCTTCATGATCCAACATCAGGCATGTAGTCTATTTACATATCTTTCTGTGTCCAGCAGATTTCATACGGCTTTATTAACATGTTCAGTAATTGGCCTTAAGTTGGAGCAAAAGTGGTGAGAGATTCAGTGCATTGTCTAGACAATAGAGTACATGAGAATATTGTCTTGTGGAACAGCTCTCTCTTTTCATTGAATGAAGAGGCAGACCTTCAAGAGTCTATGGTGATGTGTATTTTCCCTGTTTATGGCAAATTTAATTTCCATGTGGGCTACCTGATTGAAGGTGTGCTTGGAATCAGGCCAGAGGCAAAAGTAAGAGCAGGTATACAGCAAGAAAAACCTCACAGCATCTGGAAGTGGAATAGCAGAAGTGGAAGAGGCCTGCTACTTTTTGTAGTTTTATATGTTGTTTTGAGAGCTTCAGGGTACAGAGAAGAACCCTGACTGCACCTTTATGAATTGCACAAATTTCAATTGCTTTCAAGTCATGAAGGGATTTTTTTTAATGAGCTTGAGAAAAAGAATGTTTTAATTTGAACGTTACTAAAAAAGATACACAATAAAAATTTTTTTTTTCCATGTAATTCTGTACAAGAACCTTGATCACAATAAGGAATACTTTCCCTGCTGCAGCTTATCATTTCTAACTTTATGCAATTATCATTCTAGTGAGGTTGAATTGGTTGTTAAGAGGTCCTAAAACAGGAGTATATTTTCAGATGCTTAATTATGCCCTCATAGTATCTAAATATAGAGGAGAGAGGCGGGAAATTTTCCCCACTTTTTTTTTTTTTTTTTCAGAAACCCAGTAATTTCTGTTTCCTATTTATAGTTTAATGTAGATTTTCTTAGTAGAATTTGGGAGTGGAAAGGGAGAAGCCAATAAAAAAGCAGAATTGTTCCACCATAATACTAAAACATGGAGACCTCTCATTTGAAACTCAACCACTTCATCCTGAGGTTTTCACTGAAACCACAAATATTTGTAAGTAGAAGTTCCCTTGCCTTGAATATTTCTGTTTAATAGTGAATCTGTGAAAATCCTTATTTTGCAGAAATAGACCAGAATATTTTTTATATTTGGTCATAGTAGAAAGAATTTTCACTTACAATTTTTCAAAGCATCTTGGTTACTCATACCACTCATCTGTTTAAACTTGGAAACTTTACAAACCAAACCTAGAATAAGTGTCAGATACATCAATCTTTTATAAGATAATCTACTTAATGGTATCATAGACATTCTATAAATGTTCATCAAAGCCCTGTAAAATATGAAAATATAAATTTCCTCAAAATACTTTGGAGAAACCCAATCAATGAAGAATCGATAGGAAGAAATATTCTTCAAAACTCGATAAAAGTAATATTTCATTATAAAAATACCCATGGAATCTGCAGCCATACACTTCTTTTTGCATAAATATGTAACCAAAATACTAGGGATAAAAAGAAAAAAAGCATATAAGTTTCAACTGTGGCATATAAATCCACTTCTATTTTATGTCCCATTTTATATAAATATGCTGAGTATATGCCAAAACAACAGACAATCAGTTCACAAAAGTTAATTCCTTTTTTTTTCCTAAAACTAATAAGCTGCCCAGAAAAAAATTAAGTGACTAACAAAATGCAGCCTGACACATGGAGCAGAAGTCTGTTGATATAAATTCTGATGCTCAGTAATTAAAAAAAAAAAAAAAGCAACTGTTATTCTTTCATTTTTATCTAATTTCATCTAATTTGAAAGGAAAGAATTTTGAGGTGTTAGAATTATTTTACATTGTCTCCTGAGAGATAATTCACATATGATGTCACTTGTATTTTCTGTACACAGATATAACCCAGAAAATATGTTTGCATGAAAGACACTGCTGTCCGAATATGGTATTACTTACTGTAGGCCACCCAAAACAATGCCACATTGCAGTAACTCTTCACCAGCAGCAATGATTCAGTTAACCTTTGATTAAAAACAGGAATTTAAACTATGGAAAGGTCTGAAATCTGACACAGTCCTTTGACACCTCAGTGTCTGTCATTAAAGATAATCCTGCATTAGGTACTGATTTCTGAAAATAGACGTAAACTACTTTGGTTTTCCATCTTAACCCTTTCATATTACAAACATAACCCTGCTGTGTTAGAAGGCTTCCTGAATTACTGCCTCTCCTTTCAAGTCCATATGTTTGTGAAGGAGCTTTAGCAAGGAGCACAGGGGCTGGTGAACACAAACTGGGCAGCTCTGTCACCAGCAAATGAAGTGACGGTCTGGGTCGTAGTAATCGCTGGACTACAAAAAATCCCTGAGACTTCTAAGTCTGGTCATGACCCATCCTTCCTTCACTTTTTCACAATATATAGTGAGGCATCATATCAGAAAGACAGACAATATGTTGCTGTTTGTTTGGTTGTTGTGGGGTTTTTTTAATCTTTAGTTTGTCTGAGCAGCACCAATGCCATGCTGCTATTTTTCTGTGGAATCGTGCTCCATTTTTTTTTGCCATGTTTTCTGGTAGATGTTTGCTGTGATGGAGGTCTTGGGATGACCTGAGACATTCACACTCTTAGATATGATTTTACTCCATTTTAACTACTACATTTTTTCCTTTATCCAAGTTTCTAAGAAAAGATTGCTGGGAATCTCATGATATTTTCTCAGTCTGCTGTTCTTTTCCTGTGTGACACATTAAAAACGGACAGTGTCATGGTTTCATTTTGCAATGATTGTGTCTCACTTGGATATACAAACCAAGATAAAGTCAGAGGATCACAATTCAGCAGCAAATTTTCACTGAAGTATAGTGTGTAAGGATACAAAGTTCATAGACTATGAAATAAGAGAAAGTCTTTGTATTTATACTGTTTTTGAGAAATTGTCCATCACAATTTTTTTATAGGTCACTGCAGCTAAGTCGTAATAAGCAGAGTCCTGGCTGAGAGTAGCCTGGGCAGAGACAGTTCTTATACTCCTAATCACCAGCAATGGTGTTGGGGAGCAGGACATAAGCCACAAAGGGGCTGATTTTGGAAGTATGGCAACAGTCTGACCTGACCAAGGCACACACTGGCCAACAGCAGAAAACTTCTCTTGAAGTTGGACACTGACCAGACTCCACAGGTGTCCTCCTCAGTCCTCTCCAAGACAGCTTGGCGCCTCTGGTTGCTAGCGTGCCTCTCAGTCTTTCCAAGACACTGGCAGTTACTTAACTTTAGAGAAAATTGTTTTTTCTTTTTCTCCAGCAGAAGCATGTCAATCTGCTTTGACAGCTTACATCCTCTTGGCAGTGCACATAGGATGCTCCTGTTCCCCAGATACTCTCAACAAACTGAAAAAGGGAAAGGAGATGCTTTATGCCTTTTTCTCTTAGCTCCATGGGCAAGGAGCCCATGAAATACAGCTTGGTCCTTGACAAGTCTTCAAGTAGCACCTACTTAACCTTGTCCCAGAGGGGTGTAGTACAGCTGCAGCTTCCTAAAATTAAAGACCATCTTGCATTTTTTAGCTATATGTCTGATTCCTCTTCACAGGTGTCATATGAAGGAAGAGTCAAAAAGTTTCAAAATTATTAGTTGCAACAGGGCTGTTAAAAGTTTCAATATGATTTAAGCTGTCTTAGGATCATGCCCTTATTAACAATTTTAAAGCATTTCCAAATATACTTCTAGAAGGCAAAAAAAAAAAAAAGGAAAAAAGGCAACCTAAGTAATCTTTATTTTTAAGCTGATCAGTGCAAACAAGGAAAAATGGTAAAGATTGAAAAGGTTCCCTCAGGAATGTGGCCTTTATGGAATGATGAAGGTGAAATCTTACCCTTGTCAATGGAGCTTGTTTCGCAAGTACCAAATTGGGCATTGCACTTTGGCAGGGTCCTGCCAGCTGTGTATTAGTGCTGTTTATTACACAATCATTTCTGATAACAATGTGCAGAGCAAGCTTAACACACATAAGTCAATGGGTCCTGATGGGATGCATCCAAGAGTGTTGACAGAACTGGCTGATGTGGTTATTAAACTGCTCTCCATCATTTTTAAACAATCATGGAGGACAGGTGAGGTGCCTGAGGACTGGAGAAAGCCCAATGTCACTCCAGTCTTCAAAAAGGGCAGGAAGGACAACCCAGGAAACTACAGTCTGGTCAGCCTCACCTCCATCCCTGGAAAGATGATGGAACAACTCATCCTGAATGTTATCATATGAAGTAAAATATGGTTATCAGGGGAAGTCAACATGGATTCAGCAAGGGGAAGTCCTGTTTGACCAACTTGATAGCTTTCTGTGAGTGCATAACCAACTGGCTAGATGAGGGAAGAGCAGCGGATGTCATCTACCTTGACTTCAGCAAGGCTTTTGACAATATCTCCCATAACATCCTCACCAGAAATCTCAAGCAATGTGGCTTGGATGACTGGACGGTGAGGTGGATCGAGAGCTGGCTGAATGACAGAGCCCAGAGGGGCACAGAATTGAGTTGGAGGCCTGTGGCCAGCGGAGTTCCTCAGGGATTGGTTCTGGGATCAGTCTTGTTAACATCTTCATCAACGATGTGGATGAGTGGACAGAGTGTACCCTCAGCAAGTCGGCTGATGACACCAAACTGGGAGGACTGGCTGATTCCCCAGAAGGCTGTGCTGCCATTCAGTGGGATCTCGACTGACTCGAGAGTTGGGCAGAGAGGAACCTCATGAGGTTCAACAAGGACAAGTGCAGAGTCCTGCATCTGGGAAGGAACAACCCCATGCACCAGTACAGGCTGGGGATTGAACTTCTGGAGAACGGGTCTGTGGAGAGAGACCTGGGAATCTTGGTTGAAAATAACCATGAGCTAGCAATGTACACTTGTGGCCAAGAAGGCCAATGGCATCCTGGGATGCAACAAGAAGAGTGTGATCAGCAGGTAAAGGTAGGTTCTTCTCCCCCTCTGCTCTGCCCTGGGGAGGCCTCATCTGGTCCAGTTTCCAGTTGTGGGCTCCCCAGCTCAAGAGGGACAGAGAACTTCTGGAAAGTGTCCAGTGCAGGGCCACCAAGATGATCGGGGGACTGGAGCATCTTCCTTAAGAGGAAAGGCTGTGAGACTGGGGCTGTTTAGATAACAGAGACTAAGGGGAGACTTCATTAATATTTATAAATATATAAATGATAGATGTCAAGGAGATTGGGTCAACCCTTTTTTCTGTTGTGTCTAGTGACCGGACAAGGGGTAATGGGATGAAGCTGGAACACAAAAAATTAAACATAAGGAATAACTATTCTACTGTGAGGGGGAGGAATGCTCCTTCCTTGAAGGTCTTCAAAACCAGCCTGGACATGTTCCCGTGCAACCTGATCTAGGTGGACCGCTTCCTCAGGGAGGTTGGACTAAATGATCTCTAAAGGTTCCTTTCAACCCCTACCATTCTATTATTCTATGATTCTATGATTCGTGATCCTGAGAAGGACTGTTTGAGTTAGTGTGGAATGTGATGCCTGAGCTCTTTCATGATGACAGCTTCGTCTGACCTGAAGAAGACAAAGAGCTGGAGGAAAGACATTAGTCTCACTTTTACCACTGGTCCCCAAGCTTCCTGATTTGTGTGCAGAGCAGGTAAAATTCAAACTATATTCCCAGGGCACAGCTGCTATGAAAAGTGGCTTTTCACACATTCAGCTTCCATTCAGAACACTGCTTTTCCTTGTGGCATGTACTCTGTCTACCTACATTTCTTTACAGGAGAGGTGCTCAAACTGAAATCTTTGCTGCATGTGTATCACAGTGCCAGGTCCTCTGTGCTGCACCACAGGCACTGTGTAGCCTAAATGCTGAGCTGGAGCACTTCTTGGGCAGCTGTAAGCAAAACAGTATTGGCCCCTCGTGCTTCTGGCCCATGGGGAATGAAGCTGCTTATGTTTTTTTTATCTACATTCATTTTTATTTGTTCAGAGTTGTTAAGTTCACAGTTTTTGAATCTCAAAGCAGATAAAAGGGCACCGACAATCAGATTTCTACAGCTTTCTAAATATTGATTCACTTCTGTTTTCTGTAAGAAAATGACATGAAGTTCTACTAATATCTAAGGTTATCTGTGGCCTTATGACCTGTGAATCATAACCTCAGTGTGACTCTGATTTGAACACGGGAAAGTGAAAGGTCAGAGAAATGAGATAGCTTCTATATGGCAACAGGATTAGCAGTTTGTGCTGCTTGAAGGTATTAATTTGAACCATCTTATGGCAAATATCACTCAGGTGGGCTTAAGTGAAGAAAAGGAATCCTTGAACTCTTGAAAAGACATAGTATTTTTGTATTGCTAAATATGATTCCAGAGTAAATAAAGGCACTAAAATGAGATGATTAGTTGGAGATTAAAAAATATTAAATTATAGGGATTTTCATTTCCCAATGAATTATTCTTCATGAGTCAAAAACTCTACTGCAATATGATTCTTGGACTATGAAATATAACCAGTATGTGAGAGAGTAATTAAAGATCTTCAGGAGAATACGTTGTCCATGTGTTGGCTAAAATTACTTTGGAAAAACAAACTGAATTTACAACTTCTGAGCATTTGTCTTGAAGATTATTTTAATGTGTTGTGGGTTTTTTTTTATATATAGTTTAGTTCCCATCTCTAAGTATAACTTTCTTATTTTACTTCTCTCTTAGGCTTCCTGATGTGTGCTCCATACACATATCTCTGGTCTAGTAAAATTGTACTAAATACAACATGACTTTTTAGTATGATTTTGTGTGATTCCCCTTTCTCCATCATCTATGTTTTTTGGAACAATGTTAACTTTGTAAATATCATTATTTTCCATAGGGAAGGTCTATACTGCTGTAAAACCAGTGCTTTTTTAATCCATTTAGGATGAAATGAAATCACCGAGAGTTCAGTACTTTTAAAACTGAAAACATATACCTAAATATAGACTTAGCTTTGACAATCCTTGCTGGATGTCCTATGTCCTAACCATTATTATTAGTGCCTTCAGTTTCCTTTTTTTTTTTTTTTTTTAGATCTTATGGTGCATGTTGAGCTGATTCTAGTGATGAGCTGATCTTTGGAAAAACTTCTTTGTGAACCATAGATGGCAGCAGAAGCAGAAACTTCAGAAATGAGGGCTTCTCTGCAGTCTCGAATGAGCTGTCAGGACATCTTGCTTTGTCATAGTATGACTTCTCCGTCATTTTCTCCACATATCACTTGCACTGATGTTGCTGCAGAGTTCCATGTTTCCTGCAGGGATTGAGGGAACACCCTCAAAAAGGACAGTTTTGGTGCCTGGCAGTGTGATACTCACTCCACATGAAGGCAGAGCAGAAGATTTAAGACAAGAACCACTGCATGAGTCCAAGAGGAGACTTTTGCTGGGGGTGGTTACAGAACAAACAGCACTAAGTGAAGCTATGAAAGAGAGATTAAATAGTCATCTCTGGTGGATGGCAAATGAACTTCAATCCAGAAGCTTTTAAATATTTATTTTTTAAAAAAGAAAAAAAAAAGAAAAAAGAAAAAAGGTTTGCTTCTAAAGAAGAAGAGTAAAACATACATTAAGGAGCTTTGCTTCATTACTCATAAGAAAACAAACCAGTGGTTTAACAATGCAGCTGAATGAGATCAGGTCTGAGATTTGTAGTTTCCTTTAAAACAGACAATGATTCTAAATATAAGCATGAGAGGGTTGCAAAAGGATGGATCCACATCTTTTAGTGGAAGAGTAAATATTATCCAAAGCTGATTTATCTATTGGTGGTTTCTTGTCTCATGCTGAAAGCATGCTGTCTCAGGCAGCATGTTACCAAAAAATCCTCTAAGAAGGGCTGCTTTTTAAGCATTACTTTAGATTTTACCAGATATCAATGTATCTCCATTGCATTGCAAATAAAAAATAGAAACAGAAAGTAAAATGGCGACACTGTTTCTTTTAGGCTTTGGAAAATTGATAAATATATGAAAATATTTTCTCTGCCTAATTCTTCTTGATTTTTCTTTCTTTTCAAATGCTTTCATGTTCCCCATTTCTTCATACTGTTTTTGTCAGACTGACTTTCTTCATATTCTGGCCTTGCTTTTAGCCTTCCAACATGATTCCTTTGCATTCTATCTCCATTATAACAGCCATTTTCACTATTCTTCAACTCTTTTTTACCCATTTCAGTGTATGAAGGTTGTCCATTTTTCCTTGTTTCAGATATTTTTTCCTCTCTTTTTCATAGTAGACTAAAGCAGATTATGAGTTATTCTTCTGGGGACCCATTAGGGCTCTTAGGGTTCAACTGGCAAAACATCCATTTCCTGTTGAAGTAGGAAGAAGGTCCTCCGTGTGCATATGTGCCTATTTTTAACTCTGTGGACTTTCGGAGCAAATGACTGTCAAGAAAGGTTCCTTCCCTGTGGTTTGGCAGGCACTGATAGTGAACACAAGCTCTGCAGATCTCTGGTCTGTTGTTAAATATGCTTCTTGCCTTCCTGTGACTACTTCCAGGTAGAAGAATGAAAGCATTGTAAGTAGTAGAAGGATACACGGTGCACTATTAGAATAAGTTTAAAGATATAAGGAAAATCTGTAGTTATACTTTGGAGTTCAAGATTCTCTTTACCAAAACACAGGACTAGTGTCTAGGCCTTTCTGTACTTTAATATACCAGCGGTGTTTTGGGAGTCCTATTTACATTATGTATCCATTCTTTAGTGTTCATTAATTAAACATACTGGTTCAAGGGCCCATGAAAAGAGGGTTCAGACACTCCTGGAAGAGAAGGATATTCCTACATGATGTGACAGATGTGTCACAGGAAATACGGAGCTGCTCAGTCTCATGAGTTATCCTTCTCCTTCATGTCTTCCCTATGTCTGTCTTTTATCTCTCTTCATTACAGTCCCACCTCCCTGTCGTTCTCCCTTTACTCTTGCTACCCTACTATTCACATGCTATTCCTTCCTTCTGACATTTGCATTGTTGTTTCCATTTTTTGGGGCCTGAGATCTTGGAGAATCTTTCTTATGAGGAAAGACTCAGGGATCTGGGACTCTTCAGCCTGGAGAAATGGAGAATGAGCAATGACCTCATTGTTACAAGTATTTAAAAGTGTATGCCAAGAGAATGGGGAAACACTTTTTTTTCTGTAGTGTCCAGTGACAGGAAAAGGGATAATAGACAAAAGCTGGTACACAAACGTTCCACTTAAGAAAAAACTTCATTACTGTAAGGGTTTTGGAGCCCTGGCACAGGCTGCCCAGGGAGGGTGTGGAGTTTTCCTCCTTTTCCAGAGGTTTTCAAAACATGTCTGGACGCATTCCTGTGCAACCTGATCTAGGTGAACCTGCTTGAGCAGGGGGGTAGATAATCTGTAGAGATCCCTTCCAATCCCTACCATTCTCTGATTCTGTGGTTTTGTGACTCTGAGATTATGTTTTCTCTAAATAAAATTTTTAAAAGAGCATTTTGATTGGCTGTGGCAAGTTTACTTCAGACGTATGGGGTGTGAGTGTGCATGTGAGTGCAAGGGACCACAGGTCAGAGTCAGTCAGCACCAGCAGCATCAGCTATACTTAGGGGTTACTGACTCTGTCTTCAATTTGTCCAGCTCATATAAAAGCTGGTAGGTAGGAATGCCTTTTGGCACAACTGTAGCAATCTGCTTGTAAACTAATCTTGATCCTACCTGGAGAGTTAAGCTTTTTTTTTTTTTTTGCTTTTTTTTTTTTTTGTGATTCTTGCTTCAGTTGTTCTTCCCAGAGCAGAAATGAGTGCTGTGCCAATTCCAAATGAGGCTGTTGGAGACACGGTCAGATCTGTGCTTTGAGTCACAGGTCTGTAGAGAAGAAAGTTATTATTGTAGCTGGAAGGTTTCTTTATGAAACTGTGTCTTGGGAACATGTTGTACAATTGACTATAAATGTAGATGACTTCTCTTCTTAATTGTCCAGCACTGGATGCTAGGGTATTTGGAAAAGTGTGCATTTAAATGATATCTCCAGCTTTAGAAGATATTTTAAATTCAGCATCTATGCTATGGAAAACACATCTACTGATCTGTGAAATGTTTGCGTTTTCCTGTTTTATAAAACAGGAAGAAATTTACCTGTGAGGGGTAAAAATGTCATAAGACAAGAGAAGCAAGCAATACAGTTCAATTTGTATCTTTGCCTCTGAAATTCAAGACTCATTTTTTTCAAAGATGATAGAAAGTTGTATGATTTGAACTTAAAAGAAAAAATGTAGCCCTGTAATTTTAAATTAAAAAATTGAATAAACCCCCCTGAAATGTGGATGTGACAGGTTAGAAATACTGATGTCTCTAATTATACACCCTTCCTAGGCTTTGTCTAAATACAAGGAAAGATGGTGGCTTGTAAAATGTTGTCAGTCTATCACATAAAGATACGCTTAAAGCGAATCAAATCATAGAACCATAGAAACACTTTGGTTGGAAAAGACCTTTATGACCATGAAGTCCAACCACTTATCTAACACTGTCAAGTCCACAATTAAACTATGTCCCTCAGTGTGTCATCTACCATCTTCTAAATATCTGCAGGGATGATGACTCCATTACCGCCCTGGGCAGTCCATTCCAATGTTTAATAACAGTGAAGGAAGGGTTCACAGATTCAACCAGCTCCCTTGGTAGAGTCTTCCAGAGTTTAGCAACACTTTCAGTGAATGAAGGGATCACAGACTCCTCAATTTATAAAAATGTTTTATTATACAGAACAGGAAAACAAATCCACATTTTTTCAAACCCAGATAAATAAACAGTAAATATCATGCTTTTCATTTAAAATGTGTTTTGCCTTTTGTGATAAGATCTGCAAAAACACCATTCCTAACATAGAGACCTGCAAAAATATATCATTTGAGAACGTGGAGAAAAGCAGACTGCATATCTTGCACATAAATGAAGATTGTTTCAAAACACTGCTATAAACTGAGACAAAACAACTCTGTGAAGAAACTGCTGAGTAAGTAGTAGCTTGGTAACTTATTCAGCAGAAAACAGCAAATTAATCCTTAAGCAAGAGTATTTCAAATATATATATAAATATATACAAATACACAAAACCAAAGATCTCCCCACTTAAAACCAACCAAACATCGAATTGTAACAAAAACAGAGAACCCTGTGGGACCTTGTGATCTTTAAGAAGGGAGGTTCAAAAAGTGCAGGAAGATTTTTCTCCTCCATCAAAATTAACTGGTAAAGGAAAAAAAAAAAAAAAGCAAGCAGCTACTTTAGTCTCATCATTTTTTAAAAAGTACTCAGATCTTTGTTGTGTCTGATCTCAGGAACAGCTTAATGAACTAAACAAAGCAAAAGACAATAAAAAACTCCC
>WBNH01012716.1:0-59361 GCA_013401255.1 Urocolius indicus | reverse complement strand
CTCAAAATTAACTGGTAAAGGAAAAAAAAAAAAAAAGCAAGCAGCTACTTTAGTCTCATCATTTTTTAAAAAGTACTCAGATCTTTGTTGTGTCTGATCTCAGGAACAGCTTAATGAACTAAACAAAGCAAAAGACAATAAAAAACTCCCCATATACAGATTTTGTATGTCATGTTGGTCCCACCTTCATCAATGAGAATGTTACTTTGGATTTCAATGGAGCAGGGTAAATATTTTTATTTTAGACATAGCAGAAGTACGATGACTATATGCTACTTTATGAAATGGACTTTATTCATATGACTAAACCATGAGGGGCTGCAAATGGAAAGACTTGTTTCTGTACCCTCATGAGTCACCTAACTACTTTTTTAATTGTTGTCATAGGAACTTTTTCTTTCCAACAGTTGAATCGTGCATCCTAGCCCACACTTCTGCGACATTTTTATATAACGAAATTACCCATTAGCAACCTGCAAGTAGTCTTCTAAAATTCTTATAATATTTATATCCTTTTGAGGTTTTGTATCCTTTGAGTACGGTCAGGGTTGCCTGTACAAATTAAATGACCATTACAGGAAATATAAACAAGCTATTTACAAGTTCACAATTCTTTATTTTCTATACAGTTCTGATGATTATTTTTATAGTTGTTGTCTGAGCACTCTGTAGAACTGACATGCTTCTGGTATTCACAAAAAATGTAATAAAAAAGTAAAATATTTAATGATAAATTGTGCACATGCAAGGATACCGTAAAATGAATCCATTGCCTTAAGCTATGCATTTATGTAATCTTTATACACCCTAACAGTTTGCCTTCTTGTGTACTTTTGATGTAAATATTCCATGCAAAATCCTATATTTTCTTTAGGATAAAATTTCACATTCTTTAAACCTTCCATTAATTTTCCTACATGACATTCACACTGACTTTAATGAAAGAAGGGAAAAGCCTCAAAACATAGCTACTTTTGTTATCACACTATAAATCCTAGCTCAAGGATTATGTCAATTATCTGATTTACCTCTACAGAGTAACTAAAGAATTTATGCTTATTACCTTTATCATTCTCCATATGTTTGACAGTTTATTTATGAGAAACATGTCCTTGAAGTATTTAATGAAAAATAATATTCACACAAATTATTTGACTCTGGGATCAACACAAATCCATCCACCATTCTAATGCAGTTCATTTAAGAAAAACAATATTTGGAGTGGTCACCTTGAGCACTTTGAGTTTTTATAAAGGTGTCTCTGTAATCTTTTTTCATGGGTATATTGTTGGCATTTCACTGCTGAATAACATTCCAGTCAACAGACTGTTGATGTAATTCAGTTCTTAAAATTCTGATGCTGTTGATGAATAATCTGGTATGTTTTTATATCTTTTATTAGAAAAGGAAAATATTAAAAAAAAGACATCCACTGAAAAGCAACAGATTTGGGCAGAATAACCAGTTCCAGTTACTCTTCTCTGGAAAATCATTGCAGTCACCTTTTTCTAAGTCAAACCTCCCCTTAATCATCTAAACGTGGGATGACTTTGGGGAGTAGTTGCATGTTATGTAGTGATAATGAAGTGATTTTGCATCATCTCTACATGTTCTTCTCAAGAAGCCTTTTACCTTCACCTTCTACCTGCAGATTGTGTTAGTGGCGCTGCTGAGGGCATGGTCATCCCAGTTTGTTCTGTGGTTCACTGCAGTATTTCTTTAGAAGTCCAAGGGCCGAATCATCATGGTGGTGGAGTGCAAGGAGTAGCTAGGGCCTTTGAAGTAATGCCACTTGATGCCATTGAGCTTTCCATGGTTTTGCCCAGCTGTGTAGAACATCCCATTGAGATTCGAGGGGCCACAGGCATCAAACCACCACCCTGAAACCATTAAGACAAAATATTTAATCTGCAAGTGCACTGCAAGCATGGGTTTTTTTGTTTATTTGTTTTATAAGTTTAGCTGATTAGCAAATTCTGGTATTCACAGGTTCATAAATACTCCTGGTGTGGTGGTGATGGGATTGTTTTCAGATTTTGTGCAATTTTGTGCCTTTCTATAGGTAGTGGTACTGGAGAATCCACTCTTGTGTTTACAGAGTTGGAAAAGTATTTAAGTCCTAATACATTCTGGTTTCATATACTGTATGTGAAGCAAGAGCAAGAATAATAAAGACAAACTGCTTTGCATGTTCTGACAGTATAACAGTTCTCTCATTTCATATAAACCTCAGAAAAATTATATAATTCACAAATATTTTTCATAATTTTTCTTGTTTGATTGAGTATAAGCATAATTTAATTTTATTTACCAGTCCTTTTTCTATTGGCTTAACTGTAATTATTCAGTCCCTCAGTATGCTTTTGCTCTCAGGTTAGGTTATAACGCGGGTTATGAGTACAGTGGTTCTGTCTTGGTATAGCAATTACGATATTATAATAATAGATAATCAGTATTCACAATGGTGTACAAGAAAGCAGGCAGACTCTTTTGTTGAGATTTATGATACAATTATAAGCAATACTCAGCAAATGAATGGAAGAACTAAGTGAGCACAATTGTAACACTGTAGGATGTTGACACAATACCTGTGTGCATGGATAGAGGATTTAGATGATTACCTGAGTGTGCATTAATTTAGGCCAGACCATGGCCAACTTCATTGTATTCATTTCATGTACAGTTTCGGCCAGAACAGTGACATTAAATCCTTATTCTTATTATTTTGAAAATGAAAACCTACAGTAAATCTTGAGCCTTCTAATCTTACTTTGAAATAACCCAAATGCATTTGGGTCAGCAGTGCAAGAAGGTCCTCACTGAGATCCATTTGAGATTTGTTCACTTCTCTTCAAAGACTCTGAGCAAGTTACTGAGAAAACTGGCAAATGTCCAGGACTATGTAATTTCTTTTTTTTTTTTTTTCAAAAAGGGATTTGTAGGTACTTTATCATAGAATCATAAAATCACAGGCTGGTAGAGGTTGGAAGGGGCCTTTAGAGATCATCTAGTCCAATTCTCCCGTGCTCAAGCAGGTCTGCCTAGATCAGGTCATATAGGATAATGTCCAGGCAGGTTTTGAAAATCTCCAGAGAAGGAGACTCCACAACCTCTCTGGGCAGTTTGTTCAAGTGCTCCATCATCCTCACAGTAAAATAGTTTTTCCTTAAGTTTAAGTGGAACTTTTTGTGTTCCAGCTTCATCCCATTACCCCTTGTCCTGTCACTGGGCACTAGAGAAAAAAGATGACGTTGCAACCTCTTGACATACACCTTTCAAATACTTATAAGTATTAATGAGGTCCCCATTCAGTCTCCTCTTCTCCAGGCTGAACAGCCCCAGTTCCCACAGCCTTTCCTCATAAGAAAGATGCTTCAGTCCCCTGATCATCTTGGTAACCCTGTACTGGATTCTCTCTAGAAGTTTCCTGTCTCTCTTGAGCTGAGAAATCCAGAACTGGACACAGGACTCTAAATGAGTCCTTACCAGGGCAGAGCAGAGGGGGAGGAGAACCTTCCTCAACCTACTGGCTACACTCTTCTTGATGCATCCCAGGATGCTATTGGCCTTCTTGTCCATGAGGGCACATTCTTCTGCACCAATCTACAGGTAGTAGAGAACTATTAGTTACCAGACTATCATTGACTACAAAAAGATATAAAAAATTTTACTGGTTGATATCAAAGTTAGGCTTAAAAAATTGACAACTGTCTTTTACGCTGCTCTACTCTGCCTGCTCTTTTCCAGCAAGATGCAGCCTCCTACTCCTTAACCCTTTGAACTGTGTGCAATTGCATATATTTCATTTGACTAGAAAGACAGGGCAAGAAAAGTCTTGCCTAGATGCTTGTGATTCTAGTTCACTGCTCCAGCAACTTTATTGTAGGACTTGCTGTACAATGATACAGATTTAGAAAAATGAAATGGAGATGACAGAGATTTAGAAAAAAAAAGAATCAGAACTTTGTTTTCTGAGGGCAAACCGGTAATCTGGTTTACAGAATGACCCTGTGAATGGTTGTGTTGGCATAACTGAAGGAGTAGTAAACTGAGAAGTTAGGATAAAAAAGAAAAGTAACAACTCAGAAACTTTTCAACCTGAGTGTTATGCCAAAGAAAATGCATGCAGAGCCATACCTCCACCTTTGTGAATGCTCTGTTAGCATAGAACAGAAAATAAACCAGAAATATTTAACAAGTACTCGTGACCATTACTAACAATGGCAGAGATTTTGCTACCATTTGTATGATTGAATGCAGAAAACTCAAACTTTCTAGAAACATAAGTTTGATTGCAAACTGTATGCATAAAGAATGTTATCTCACCTTTAGACTTAGTGAAAGTACATGTATGGACAAAATGGAGTCGTTGATGAATCTTCAGGTATATTTTAAATTGTTGCTTTAAGATGAAATTAGTCAAATCTCTGGTCTACATCCCCAAGGTCTTTCCTTGTTAAGATGAATTTTAGATTGCCATGAGAGTCAGAGTTTTAAGGAAAACTCCAAATAACATTAAACTTGGTAACACTGACATTACAGAATAAGAACTGACAAAGATAAACTAGGTGACATGTTGACTCCACTGAATAAGTGGGAATTTTTGTTGGGATTACAAATTTCACTCCAACACCTTATACTGTATCTATGTAATGTAGCAGAAAGATGCTTTGTTCAGACTGAGAAAGGCAGAATGAATCCCCAGACTACAAACAGCTAATATTCCCAATGTCAAAAAACTATTAACCTCAGTAACAAAGAGCTCTGTTTGTCAGAAGGGTTCATGATTTATTTTTTTCATAGTAAGACCTATGGGCTTTATGAATCCTTTACACAGGTTTTATGCATCTTTCCATGTAACATGGTTGTACTGAAAGTTTGCCTTCATGTATGAAGGCAAATAGGATCATAAAGATCAGGTGGTGGCTTTTGCTTTTGATAGTTAGATGCCACTTCATTTGACAAAACTATTTCAGTCAGTGTACCACGTCACTGTAACCTTCCCAAGACCCATGAAAACCTTTTTCAAGCATCATTAGTAGCGGCAAACTGATCCTCTAGCAAGCGGCTACTGAATTCTGCAGGTGTCGTCATGGACTGAAATGCAGAAAGTAAAATTTTCAGCATTATTTCCCACTCTGACTTCTGGAAATGGCATCAAAACACGAGAAGCTCTGTTTAGACAACACTCACTGCCCTAGCGAAACCCCCAATTTTGTCATATTCAGTGGTTAACTTTCTAAATACCTATAATGAATATGTTTTACAAAGGTATTTTAAACTATAACTTACTACTACTAGCATGATATTGGCTGCAATTTGCCTTCAGATCAAGTACTTACTCTTTCCTTTGTATTCAGGTTCATGTAATTTACATTTCTAGTCCTGGTAAAATATTATCTTAGATTTCAGATAATACTTAGTGAGCTTTTTTCAGAAATAACACTTCATAATGAAATCTTCAGGGAAGAATTTATGCCAGATAAATTCTGGCAACCTTCTATTTTGATACAATTGACCTTCCTTTGATTACAGTGTTGTACCTAAGGGGGCAATAACCAAAGAAAGACAAAGCCGTACAGCTGATGTTTACTGTAACCAGAGTGTAATCTTGTAGAAACTTAGTACAAAGTTAAACAGAGAAAATCTAATCCTCATTTCTCAAAGCTGGAACACAGATACAACTGAGTTCTGTTTATGGTGTTGGGGTGAAGACATAGCAATCTGTGCTAGTTACCGTTTCATCTTAAAGGAACGGCAATAGATGTGTAAACAGACTTTTGGGAGAGAAAGTTTGCATTGATGTCCTACAAAATCTATATTAAAAATTGAACGAGTCAAAGAAATGGAAAATTTTATAAACCTTTCATGAATATCTCTTCAAATATCTTCTTATAAATTTCTTCTAAATAAATACTTATTTCACAATGTGTATTAATGAATTTTTTTTTCCTACTCTAGCATTCTAGTTAGTAAGACTCTGTGAAATTTTTTAGAGATGTTTGACAACACTACCTTAAAATGTTGGATTTACTTTCTTTATTTTAAGTGGGATTTTCTTGCTTGTGTTGGGTTTTTGGTTGGGTTTTTTTGGGTTTTTTCTTTTTTTTTTCTTTTTTTCCCATATGGTTATTTCTATTCATCCTCCCCTGCTGTCCTCAAAAAGCTCTTAATTCACCCAAATTATCAAAAGACCTCCTGCTGCATGTCTCAGTCTTTGCAGGGAGGCAAATGTGGGTTTTTTTTCAGATGTCTTGTATATTGGGGGAAAGGGGAACTTAAGCAGTGACCTTTTGGGCAGCTATGAGGAAGCAGAGGAATGTAAAAGAGAGGTTTCTGAAGGAGATACCTGACATTGTAGAAAATAACAAATAAAGTAGCTTCAAAGCTGTGAGACAGTCTGACCCAAATCCATGGGTTTATGAAAGGCAAGTCCTGCTTGATTAACCTGATACTGAGATGCTGGAGTGTGTCCAAAGAAGAGTAACAAAGCTAGTAAAGGGTGTGGAGCACAAGTCTTGTGAGGAGCAACTGAGGGAACTGAAGTTTTTTATGCTGAAGAAAAGCAGACTGAGAGGAGACTTTATCACTCTACATCACCTGAAAGGAGGTTGCAGAAAGTCACTAGTTATTTGAAATAATGGTAGTTCAATCTTTTGAAGTTATCTCATATCTAATAATTAGAGAAATACAAGTAGCACTGTCATCTCTGTTTGCAATAAAAATTGTTAGATTATAAAGTATATTGTCCAAACAAAAAATTATTTTGTTAAGTTTTCTGATTATTTGATAAATTGAAAGTTAAACTATACATATAAACAAGACTCTTCAGTGTAGACAGCAGGTCTTCTGGAGCAGTTAAAGTGTGCTCATGCTCATGCTTTGTGAACTCCTGTTTTGGTGTTTAATTAGTGTTGTTATTACCTCTGTTAAATTTCATGTCAACCGTTTGCAAAAAGTAAATGTGTTTTAAATGCTTCAGTTCACTTCAGCCCCCTATTACCAGATAGTTCAGATCCACAGAGCTGTCTGTACTATGGTCAAATATATTAAGATAATTTAGATTAAGGTAATAAGTATATTAAGATAATATTAATAAAATGAGATAATGATATTAAGATAATTTCTGCAAATTCTTGCAAAAATACACTTAATAAAGAAAGAAGCATTGTTGAAATGAGTAATATAACAAGAAAAAGAAAAAAACATGATCATCTTTCCTTATGGTTTTCTAAAGTAAAAAGTATAGATTTTATATGATACAATCTTCTTTTTCAAAGGCAAAATAAAAAAGCTTTTGTATGCCAAAGTTAACAGCTTTCCTTTTTTAGCCTGTTGTATAAACAGTAATTCAGTATATATGTATGTAAAATTCTTTGTTAGTAACCTAGTGTTCATCAAGTCCTGAATGCACTATAAATCAAATGTGCATTGGGAACTTTCTAATGGTCGCTCAGGTTTGATGAGAGGTACCTATATTCCTTTTACATACTAAAAGAATAAGTGTCTAAACCCTGCACATTTAGTGGCAGACCTTTTCTTCACACATCTGTCTCTGATCTCTCCCATGAATACACTGAATGCCTCCAAAGTAAGATTGCAGTAAGATCAATAGAATCCATTCAATAATATCTGAAGTATGTTTGAATGGTACATTTGTATGGTTTTATAGGATAAATGGATTCTATGAAACACAAATATTTATTTCTAGTCCTTTGGGTTTGTCCATAAAATTTAGTGCATTTGGCAGGAAAGCCAATAAGAACCATTTCTAATGCAAAAATGTTGAAATTGCCTTCATTGTTCAAAAGACAATGTTTCTGATATTCTGCATTTAAAAGAATTAGATGGTAATACTTAGGATCTGTTTGACTTTACATTGATAACTTCTCAGCTGGAAGACTGTGTAGTTTTGGACGACAACTTTATACTTGGATTGACTTCTACAAAGTCCAAAAGAGTGAATGTAAGAGGAAAGATTTAGGGTTGTTTAGTCCAGAATTCAAAAGACAGACTGCCAATAATCTCAAATTCATTAAAAAGCTGCTGAAAAAAAAGCAGCTTTTAGAAGGAATGAGAAGAAAAGATCTATTCCTTCCAGTGATGGAGGACAGGATAAGATGGAACACACTTCAGTCACCACAGAATTAGTTTTGTCAGCAATAGATCTAATATTAAGGGTAGCCAAACTAGCAAAGTAACACTATGCTGCAAATATTGAAGCTGAAAAAGACAGAAATAAATATGTAAGAGAAGAATCTGTCTTAGAAAGGGACTAAATGATCTCTGGAAGTCACTTCCAGGTCTATGTTTTCTAAGCATTACAGTATTGGATTAGTCAGACTACTGCTTAGAAATTGGTAATTGACATTCTGAATTTAGTTGTCATAATATAAGTTGAAAAGGCATTAGCTTTTCAAATCAACTCAATAACACAGTCCTTTTTATAAGAACCTCTTTATGAAGTAAAAATAACATGAAAATTACAGATGATGACCACGTTCTGATGTAAATATATCAAGAGCATAGTTTTTAAGTTAGTGACTTCTTGTCACTAACACTTGTGCATACTTAACCCTGATAAACAGAGCAAAATGGTTACAAGTTTGTTAAACACTCTGAGTAGTCACACATCTAATGAAGTATTTTTAATATTTCTAACATAATTTAAATAATATTCCAATCACTTCATATCTGCATGGTGTTTGTATTTTTCTATCAAAATTAAGGCATTATAAATGATACTTCATGACTGATATTTTATAAGTAGCCTACTTATGAAATCAACAAAATGTACAAAAGCTAAAAACTTATGCTTTCCTGTGTAAGTAGATCTATAACCAGGGTTTCAAGTTGGATAATTTTAAACGTGCTGAGGTTGTTACTTTCAAAGTTTTTGTTTCAAACAAAAGAAGAGAAACAGTGGAATTTTTTCTAATTGGATAAAGTATGGGCAGATCTCTATATTCAGCCAAGAATTTCCCTCCAATTCATGACAAGAATCCTATGGAGCACATAGCATTCTTGCCAGAGACTCATAAAATTCACCACTTGGAAAAAGAAACAGTGAAATAACAGGCAATATGAACACCACTGCTTGTGATTGTTGTTGAGTAGTGTCTCACTTGATAGATGACAAATCCATTGAGGATTACTAAATACATGGGAACTGCCTCTGATTCAAGATGTCCCTGAGGTGCAAAAGACACTGGGCAAATGCTCAGAGGAAGTATTTATTTGCATTGTTCTTATGCCCATACAGAGACATCTGCTATTGCCTGCTGTCAGAGACAGTAGAATGCAGCTGAATGGACCTCTGTTGCCAGTAAAATAAATAAAATTTATTTCAATAATTCTGTGCTGTTTCAATACTAGCAAGACATCTAGAAAGTTTCCCCATCATGTTGCCAAACTATTTCGGGATCAGAGGTTTAACAATATTCTCAGTTAACACCTGAATCAAGGCAGATGCCAGTGTGAACATCTCACACTGTAGCCAATGCAAGACAAAGCAAATCACCCTAAGACTCTTTCACTAGGGATCAAGCAGTCATAAACCACTTCCCAGGAACTGAAAGCAAATGTGCAAACAATTCTTGAGGTTCAGCTGATGGGCAGGATGCTCTAAATCAGCCTTGTGCCCATGAATCTGATTCAGAGACATTGAATGCTCTCCTATTGGAAATCTGTTTGAAGTACCTTGGACATCTGTTCAGTGCTTCATTCTGGTGATAATTTGTTCCTTTTTAAGTGCTGTTTCTTGCAAAAAAATCTGTGTCTGTATCTCATGAGATTAGTCTTAAAGTAATTGAAATTATATGAGGACAAAACTTTTTGTTCAGTTTACTGGTTTGAGATATTGTACTAGTTCTTAACAGCTTTTTTATTAGACTTTTTCACTATTTTGACAAATATTAAGTTTAAATGAAGAAATTATTTTAATATTTATGCTTTATTTGCATTTAAGTAGTCCAAGCATACTTTGTTTAAATTTTCCAAGATAAAAAAAAAGCAGCTAAAACATTCAACTACACTGTAAATTTCACAGGGGCTAAGAATCCAGCTCATGCATTTATTTTTGAAGTCATTCCCTACAATCAACATTAAGATAACAGTCAAGTAGCATAGCAAGGTTCTTAAATTACATGAGACACATGCACAAAACTTCGTTGATGCTACTGTAATATTCTGTCAATATGTAATTTCTTATTCTGGGTAAGAAGGAGGAGAGAAAAGAGGGCAAAGAATAATAGTTTTGATACAGAGCAAATAAAACTGACAACTAGTAGATCATAGAGATAAATGTGTGTTTTCCTTACATTTTTATTTTCAGCCTTGGCTATAACCATATCACTGTCTTGAGCTTCAGCTTATCTCAGCCTCTATTCCTGACATAAATATATTCAGTTCACCTCATAGAGATAACAGGTTCACCCAAACTGTCAAGATAGCTAGAAACCTGCCTGTAGATTCCCTATCATTCATCATTAAAGAGCTCTCTGTGATGTTGCCAAAACTAACAGAGAATCTGATATCTTTTAGGAAAAAAGTAGAGGTTTTCCTAAATCAGTTATCATTACTACTTTTCTTAATTAGTCTTTATCTGTGGTACAGAACTGAAATCTACTCACTACGCAAATATTTAGGTATTTAACTCAATTTCTGATATTTCTCAAGGAATGAGAAAGCAATTTCAAGGAACAAAGCATAGCAGAGTGTTTGAGAAAATCTCTCATTGATAAAGTCTTCTTCTTTTGAAGAACTACAAATTAGTGCTGTACAGCCTGCCTCTGAAAGATTAGTACTTAGAGTCTAGCCCAAAACACTAGACTAATCTATCTCAAAGGCTATCTGCATCTTCTTTCACTTTGCAGTGATTTGTTCTATTTGTGGCCTCCTCAGTCTTTGGTAATTCTCTGTCTTCATCCTTATTCCTTTCCTTTGCTACCACAATATTCCAATATATGGTTTTCCTGTTGATTTACAGGATTGCTGCAGCAAAATAAATGTGAACTGCAGAATGGTTGTTCAACAGCAAGCTGACCTTAGCAGGGCATTGACCTGACATAGAAGTCAGGGCACAATAATAAACAAAACCTTCAGCTCCCAGAATTAGTTGTCTGGGAGCAGAGGTATTTCCAGGCAGCTCGGATACGTGAATGAGCCTGAACTTCAGTATAAGTAAAACTCACATTTAAGAACTTCTCACTATACTCTGGCCTACTCTTGAAATAAGACAGTTTAATTTAGCATATTGTCTAAAGGGAAAGGTTAATAATTTGTATTAAAATAAAACTAGTAACTTTTTATCTATTATCTGTCTCCAGAACTACCTGATTAGCTTATTTTTTTAACAGAAATAGAAAGATAGTGTCTCATTCCTAACCTCCTGGAAGAAGTTTCCCATGTTGACTTTTAATAAGACATCAGCAGAGGAAGTTAGGAAAGTTTTGAAAGTTGGCTCCTGAAAGACTTTCCCAGCTATCTTATTTCCAATCAACAAAAGAGAGTGAAGAGCTAGGTTGTGCATTTGATATAGATTCTCAGTGATAGGAAGCAATCTTCTGTTAGCTTTGGAGGTTCATATGTGCCTCAATGTGGCCTGCGCAGGATTCCGTTGGAGTGCCAGCAACCATAAATATCAGCTTGATCCAAAATACTGAACAATTTATACTCTACAGGACTTTTTTGAGGGATGTTAGAAATCTCTGAGAGAATCTCAGAAGATGAGATGTGAAGATAAGGACCTGTCTTGATCATACAGTTAATGAACTGAAGAATCACAATTTAAGCTTTTGCTTTAATGTGGTGTCCTAAGGACAAAAATGAGCTTTTCATATAGGGAAAAAGAATAAGCCTCATTTCCCAGAAAAAGTTATCACTCTTGTACAGAGCTTTAAGTGTATGGGGAGTTAATCTCAGATATTTCTCCACTGCAGTGGAGGAAACAAATATCACTCGTATACTATTCTTGCTGGCAGTCAGATTGACTTGGTGTTTTAAACTGTTTCAGTACAACTTCTCTGTGCTCTCCCCCACCTCAACTCTTTTCTTTCCTTCTGCAGTTCAACTCAACTCATTAGAGATATTGTTTTGAATCTTCCAGAACAACTAAATGACAGAATTTAACAAGGAGTTGTAGGTCTAGTCTTTTACAGGTGAGTGAATTAAGTATGACATTAACTCTGATATGTATGTGTGTACATACAATATGCTCATATAAGACAGAAAGCTGAATCATTATAACCATTTCAATAACAGAATCATGAACCTAAGTGAAATAAGTAATATATTACAAGTCTATGTTATCATTATTTTAAAACTTTACCTTATCTATTTCCCTGCCTTTTCTTTTTTTATGGCTGATTCTCCCACTTTTCACAAAGTTCTTTCTCCCTTCTTAATTTCTCTTTTTTTTTTTTTCCTTCTCTCTTATTTTGACTTTATTACCTGCACAATCACACTAATTTATGGTTTGCCAATTGGCATTGTTGCAACAGCTTCAGCACAGAAGTATACTGACTGCAGCTCTGGGTAATCCCTTCGTTGTTTATAGGTTTCTTGAGGTACCGGCATTACCATAATATATATATATAGAAAAAACACAACAATAATAATAATAGTAGAAGGAATTTTAACACAGTACTTACACATCCATGAATGCAACATCTTCCATAGTTGCTTTAGGAAAACAATAGATTCTTATCAACGTACCTCATATTTTTAGTTGTTTTACTCACCTCCAGTCAACATGAGAGCACATTTACACATGCAGTTGTCATTGTCGACATCTTTTGTACTGAATTCAGCACCATGTAAGATCAGGCTACTCTGTTTTCCAGCTGTTCCACTGTGACCTTTTAAATAAAGCCTGAAACAACAAAAGAAAACAATGTGTCACCAAAAAAAGAAAAAGATCCAGATGTCTTTCCATATCAGATTTGCATTTTTTGAGGTTCACTCCGAAAATTCTGAAATATCTTGTGTTTTGCCTCATTCCTTTCAATATTTCAGGAGTAAAATGGGGATATTCAGGATTTTTCAATGTATATGTCCCTGCCCCAGAGCAGAACTGAGCACAAGGAATCTGCACTGAAAAATGCAAAAAAGCAAAGGGAGTCAGAGGCAGGAATGAGAATGAGGAAAGGTGCCCAGAGATCTGGAATACATTGACAGAGTAATTGAGTATTCAAGTAGCTGATCTCTTTACTGTGGCACAGAAACAGCACTCCCAGTTAACAGCAGCTGCATTATTAATCTGTGGGCTCGAAAGAGGATTTCAACAGTTTCAGAATTTTTTAATCCACCAGTTAGTGCAAAAGCCAACAACCCAGGTCTGCCAAAGCTGCCTCTGAGTGATGAATGGAGAAAAAATTAGAGTTGAAGCCACAAAAGTCTTCATGATTTGCATGGTAAATATCCTTTTTCTTAAAGAGTCGTGTTAACCATTTGAAACAACTGTCATGCCCAAAGCCAAGTGTACCTCTGTCCCAGCAAGGAAACACTGGGGACCTGGGCACACCTGTACTGAGTTCACAATTACAGGGACATGCACAATTAAATGCTGGAGAGGAGAGGAGATTACGCACAATAGTTTTCCTTGCCTCTGCTTAAGCATCTCTGTGAGACAGACATCACTCAGAGACAGATGCTCACAGCAAAAACTACTTTCTGTAGATAACTACCTACAGCAGACATCTGACAACTACATTCGTGGGGTTTTTTTTGTTTGTTTGTTTGGTTTTTTTTTTTTATAAAACAGTGCTGGAAAAGGGAGGCATTCTTTATCATAATAGCCTCATATGCAGGAAGGGAGAGACAAGATCTCAGTTTCTACTGGAGAAATATGAAACCATAATCTTTACCTCCCAGAAGCAAGTCCTAGCCACTGGAGCAAGCAAGATGGGAAGGTGCATTCCCCACTGCTCTCCCTGAAGCTCTAGAGTCAGGAACACATGAGTCACAGGGCTAACTAACCAAATAACTCAATTTGATATCTAGTGACACAGACTTCTCCACTGAGAAGAACATGAAAAACAACAGTTCTGTTTCTACTAGTATAAGTGAAGAGGGGCAAGTACATCATTTAAAATAGAATGTAAAAAGTGCAGAGAGGCATGGGAGAAAGAGCAAGACTTAAGTGTGTAAAGCAGGACAGATGACTCTTTCTGAGATTTACTGCTGGAATGTAATTCTGGAAAATACCTTACCAACTTTGCCTACAAACAGAGGGAACAAGGAAACTAGTTATGAGTCACAGCTTGTTGTCATTGTCTCTTAAATTGTTGTATTTTTATCAGATGACCTTGGATGAATAAAAAAGTAAATGCCTTTACCAGAGTGTCATTCCTCCATTTGTTTAGATAGAAGATAGGTACTTCACTGCAAAATGGTCACAGTATTAAAAGCACTAGAGAGCAACCCTAATCATTTTAGCCTACATACTAGTAATTAAGACATTGGTATTGTTCTGAGATCAGGAGGAGAGATTTTCCCCCAGAGTGAGCTTTAAATAAAACCCAATTCTCCCATAGAACCTTGAGTTTGGAGCTCTGCTTGTGAGACAGAAGGGAGACATAGATACCATAGGGCAGCTTTCCTTAATTAAGTGCATGGTTGCTATATTTTTTAGATATTTTTTTTTCTTTTTTTTTTTGTATGCATGCATCTGTAGGCGAATATTAGATCCAAGAAAAGTTAATGTGATTAAATTTCTCAAGAAAATCCAATACAGGAAAGGCTCTTCTGGATATCCCTTTCAAGATGTAAAGGCATAGAACTGGTACCAGAGTCTGAGATTCACGCTTTCAGAATGACTTAAGCCTCACATAATTTTCAATGAAATTTTTCCTATATGTTCTTTCTCCATCTTTAAAAATGCTAAGCATGAACATATTAGAATTAAAAAAAATATTGACAACTGTCAAGGCAATCCTTTCAAAGTAGTTACAATGCATATCTGCATTTGATGTGGCACATCACCTGACCTGAGTCTGATGATTAAGTATCTTTGGTCTTAATCTTCAGAGTAAATTTTACATATGCATAAGCACACACAGATAACCTATTATGACCTGATCTAGGTAGACCTGCTTTAGCAGGGGGATTGGGCTAGATGCTCTCTAAAAGTCCCTTCCAACTCCTACCAATCTATGATTCTATGATTCTATGACCATGGATGGTCAAATATCTTT
Source organism: Urocolius indicus (assembly GCA_013401255.1). Classification (NCBI taxonomy): domain Eukaryota; kingdom Metazoa; phylum Chordata; class Aves; order Coliiformes; family Coliidae; genus Urocolius; species Urocolius indicus. The sequence continues at coordinate 44,167 of WBNH01012716.1, read as the reverse complement.
GTGTAGTACAAAAATGGAAAAGGAAAAGTATGAGCCTCAATAAAAGATCACAAATGGTCTTAGAAGTTTGACAAGGAACAACTCAAGGACAGAAATCTAAGAAAGTCACTGCATTATTCTATTGTTCAATCATGGTGGCAATTAGCCCATAATCACTATGTTACTCTCTCAAAGAGGCTAGTTTTAGACAAGATTAACCTAAGATCTGTCTTTGCTCATGTTCGTTTCTTTATTCTATACAAATGCCAGGCTGATCCTGTTGAATTCAATGGACTTTTGCCTTGTTTTGCAAGCTGTGTCTAATTTTTTTGCAGAACGAAATAAAGTTTCATGAGCTTGTGTTGATAGAAAAATTTTGTCACATGATCTATAAGATCTGATTTTAAATGGTCATAGATTCTCACTGTATCAGCAACACCAAAGCTCACAGAAGTCTCACAAAGTCAATATAAAAAGAAAATATGGTTTACTTAAATGAAAGACAATGCTAGCCAGATATTTTTATTAACCATCAACACTATGAAACCCACTTAGTCCAGTAAAAAAATCATATAATGTAAGGAAGCAATAAAGAAATGAATAATACTTGGTGTGCAATGTTTTCCCCAAAGGGGTAGGGCATTAGGATTATTTACAAGCTCATACTCTTGCCCTCATATTTTATAAACATTCCACTTAGTACAAATTCAGATCTTGCCAGTTATTTTTTACTTTCCTTCAACACCATTTTTCTAGTAGGTCTCCAGTGACTTTGAAAGTATAAAGCCTAGTTTAGCTCTAAACTCTCACAGGCTTACAATATTGCAGCAGTATACAGATGAACCGTAGGGTGAAACAGTCACAGAATCACAGAATGACAGAGTCTTAACGGTTGGAAGGGACCTCAAAAGATCATCTAGTTCAACCCCTCTGTCAGAGCAGGACCACCTCGAGTAGGTCACACAGGAATTCATCCAAGTGGGTTTGGAATGTCTCCAAAGAAGGAGCCTCCACTATCCATCTGGGCAGCCTGTTCCAGTGCTCCCTCACCCTCATAGTGAAGAAATTTTTCCTTGTGTTTCTTTAGAACGTCTTATGTTCCAGCTTGTAACTGTTCCCTCTTGTCCTGTCATTAGACATCATTTAGAACAGCCTGACTCCATCCTCCTGATATCTCCCCTTTATACATTTGTAAATGTTAATGAGATCACCCCTCAGTCTCCTCTTCTCCAAGCTAAAGAGCCCCAGCTCCCTCAGTCATTCTTTTGCATTCAACCTTTCCTAAGTCAGTATTGCCCAACAGTTGCAATTCTACTGCAAAATTGGCACTGCTTTAGATCAAAATCAGGTGTTAACCCAAAAGCAAAATCAATCCAGAAGTCAATTCTTCTCATTCTGAGTTTCAGTTCACGCCATAGGGATTTGAACTACTCTGAGATAGCAAGTGTGCGTAGCACTAGAACAACTGATGGGACTGCTAGTTCCCTGAGAGCAGTAGATACCATAAGATGTAAATGTAGCTAATTTTTTGGTATTCCCAGACTTGGATTGCGATTGAACCTTTGAAATAAACTCTGAACAGCTACCAGGACAACTACCATTTTCTTTTCTTAGGAAAAATGGCAATTCAGAGTAGAGTAACTCTTGGTTGTTCCTGAAGGAGACAAAGAAAACTAATTTAAGAATAAAGAACAACTAGTTCCAGTCAAAGTTGAAGTAGTTTCAGGACTACATCTCCAGTCTTCCCACAGTGGGAAAATTCTGAAGATCAAGGAAAGCGGTGAAAACACTGCTCAGATTTAGAACTTAAATGAGAAAAGAAAAATCATGCACAAATAAGCAAGAAAAACAAGTCTACTTTTCTTTATACAGTGAAATTAAAGTAGCTACAAATAAGCATTAGCAAGTAGATCACAAGTAAATAAGAGTAAGAGAAATACTGCTTTTGTATATTAAGTTTTGAGGCCTTCTGTTTACATTTTTTATGAAATTCTAAAATCGCTTTGAGGAACATTGCAGCTGATAGCATTCATTTAGAGATTAGTAGCTTTCCCAGTTGAGGTACCTAAGAAAAAACATTAGATTTTAAAAATTTTGCAACTATTACCTCTTCCCTAGCATGAGAAATAGAAGTTATCTCTGATTTTTTTCCATGTGATATTATAGCAATGGCGTCTTGGAATCTGTACATAGAGAACAACTCTTAGCTATGTTTTGCTTTTCACTATTCCTATTGTATGACACAACTTGACTGTCTATCTGCAGTCCCTTGAAATGAAAGAAAGATATATTTTCAGAAAGAATAGTTATATAAATATTACATAATTAACTACATGGAAGCCTGAAAAGCCATTTCAAATTTACACCAGAAAATGTTTGGTGAATTTGACAGATAGGATAATTTCAAACAAACTACAAAAATATTTACACATCTCTGCAACATGCAGTTATAAAGATTGCAGCACACAGATGTAAAAAGAACAAAAGCTAAATGCAAGCATAAATCCTTGTGAAAAAGTTGTGTACTAAATATTGTTTAAAGCACAGGAAATGTTTTCCAGTCAGTGCTTACATATGGAGCACCTGACCTTAGAATTCTATTTATTAATTTAGAACAGAATTAGTGAAAGATCTCTAGGACCCCTAGAATTTAATGATAGCTACTTCTTTCTGTAATTTTGTTAGTCATTATACATCATTCATTCCTTCATTTAAAGGAGTTATACATACTTTGTCTGTAAATAAACAAAAAATGTACCACCTCACTGCAAACATTATCAAGCATCATTAAGAGATGTAGAGTATCATCTCAAATACCTCAATGTGCACGGTCTTAAGTATTTAAATAAGATCAAATTTCATAATTTCGACAGTACTAAAAATATTAGCACAAACCTTCATGACTGGAATTCATAAACATGAATAATGGCCTAAGATTCTTAACCATTAAATAGAGAAACAGAAGTCTTGAAGCAGGGTTTAAAAGATTCAACTTGATGAATGGAAAGGGACACATCAAAGCTTGCCTTTGGGAAATACTTTAGAGAGATGCCTCCAAATTTCCACCTCCTTTTGCAGGCTAAAATGTCTCTCTCTACTGCCTTCTCATTCCATATGGCTGGCAGGAAGGAATCTGAAATTCTGATCCCTCCTCAAAGGATGAGTTGTTAATTTTGATGGAAAGGGTCATTGAATAAAATTAATGCATGGGAACCAGAACTCTACATGCAGAATTTCCTATTTTAAGCCCTCTCCTCACTGACTTACCTTTCTTCTTTTTCCCATCTTCAAGAGGAATGGAGGGCACCTACATCTCAGCCCTTCTTCTAACCTTATGGTCACCCCCTACGTCCAATGTGGGAGAATACATCTACACAGATAAGTGTAGATAAATCTAAGTTCACACTGACTGTTATCTGTGTTAAGTATTTGAAAGGCATCTTTTTTTTTTTTTTAATAAGACCTATATGACTGCCATTATTTTGTCCTCTAGTTTTGAAATTTCTGAGGATGAGAACAAATTTAGCTTGCATCTTCCATCTGGTTTACACTTGCCTTTAAATTTTGGATAGTTTCAATTTATGAAATGAAACTTACTCCTAAAGATGCTGAATTTGATAGAGTTTTGTGAATTGCTGTGTTAGTTAACTTAATTGCGTTTATAATGGTATTTAGGTGATTAAGTTCCTTTGTGAACCAAAGCTCACTAGTCTGCAATCATTTAGGAGTATCCAGTAAGAGATTATCCTCAGTTTGGTCTTTTAATTCTAGACATTAATTGCAATAATACTAAGTAAAAAAACAACCTTCCTCTCAAAAAACCCCAAATGGCCTCAAAAACAGATAACAGCTTTGAGTTCTGATCTTTTTTCTCAAAAATACTTTGAGTAATTATTTGTGTATGATAAATCATTTGTTTATCAATTAAAAAATATAATGTCTGCTGAAGTAATATTAAAAGTTGCTGCCTCCTTGTAAAATTTCCCAATGTGCCTTTTCCTGAACAAATCACAAAATTACATGAATACTCCCAATAGTAACACTTGTCCCTGAATAGCAAAATCACCTCTGTAATAAATACATCTTCCAAACATTCAATGATGAATAATGTGTAGTGAACAGGAGACAAAATCTAAATACTCACTCCAGAGAAAAACTGCTGTCGCTGAGGTTGAAGCTAAAATGTCTGCCAAAATTCTGTTAAATGTGAAACTAAATATAGTGTGGTAACAGTCTGGGAAGCCTTACTCTGGTATCCAACTTTTTGATCATTTAATACTCCCAGTAAAGGAGAAAGAGAAACATTCCTTGTTGGTGGTAACTCCTAAATTCGGTGGAATGACCATTACCTTGTTGGAGATGGAACATGAGCCATCTGTGGTGACTGGGGAGATCCCTATGAGTTTGAATTGTCCTAGATTGCAGAGTTTGTGCTTTTGTCATTTAGATTACCACTCAATTGCCTAGGCATCTTTATGTTGGGAAATAGCAATTCTTCTTAAGATTTTATTTCAGGGAAAAAAATATTTAATTTATGTTTTATTGGGGTGATGCATGCTCTCCTTATGAAAGTAAATAAAATTAAAAGAAATACCAGTATTTCATGATAAACCAAGGTTGGTTAGTTAACAAAAACTTAGCACCAGATGAGCTAAATATTCATTGGAAGTGAATTAAAAGCTTCTCTCAAACAAAGGAAAATATTTTGGAGAAATGTAAGAAACCAGACAGAGTGAAAGATTAAAAAACTTATTTAACCACCACTACTCTCACAAAAATTTGAGCTGTAACTAACCCATTTATCTGAGTTGCAAGAACGATTCACCACCGTTATTGCTGCCTGTCCTTGAAAGATTGACATAAAAGCATTAAAGAGAGTAAGAAATGGAATGTCACAGTTTGTCTCTGTCTAGACAAAACCAGCCATACTAACCATAAAAACCTAACAGCACTACATTTTTCCCACTTCTAACTTTAGTCTAAACTTGAGAAGCAGTGTATGTGGTAAATTCATGGACTCTTTATTCAATTTTATAGTATTTCTATCGGTTTGTAGCTCTGTACATAACAGTAGGCATGATGATTCTGCAAACTGTCAAAAACCTGAATAATGCAGTAAGTAGCTCTGACAACAGATTTTTAATTTGGCTTTTAATATTCTTGCTGCCATCACATGTATATAATTTCCCCCCCATAATTCCTTAAGAAAAATGTAAGGCAAGATGACCTCTGTATTTCTCCTCTGCTGTTCTGTAGCAATGATTCACTGCTGTAATTATTAACTTTGACATTGCTGAATCTCCTTGCCCATTTTCCTGTTAAGACAAGTGAAATGTGCCAGGCAAAAAAACAGAGTAGGAACATATGTACTGCAATTTGAAAGATAAAATGATAATGTAAAATAGAACAATAAATGGCAATGATCAGTTTTCCTTTAGAATTCTTTCAATACAGTCTGTCTACAGAACAAACATTCCATGGTAGAGAGCTCTCCCTGGGACTGCACACTGCTGACAAAAAAAATTATTTTCTTTCTGAAGAGCTTGTGCTAATTTTAGCTTGTATTTGAGTCATGCACACCTGACAGGTCAAAGGAGAAGAATATGTTTATTCTGGACAATAAACAAGCAAACATAACCTAGCCATGAATGAAACACATCTATATATTAGAGCAAACAACAGAAAAATTCAGTGAGTCTTGCTGTTGTACTGAATGCAAATTTGCACAAATAATACAACAAATTTGCTTTTTATCCATTAAATTTCTTTAATATTTGACTACTGAGTGGTATACATTGGGAAAAGGTATACTGAGCAGAAATCGTTAAGAGACGTTCAGATTTACTGTCAGAATCTTTTCCTACCATAAGGCAAATGTCCTGTCATATCACTGTGCAGACAAATGGTGTTTTGTCACAACTTGCAAAAAATGTTTAAAAATATGTTTATTCTGGAGAGTGAACAAGCAAACATATGCTTCTACTACTTGAAATAACATGCTTCAGAAGCCACAGAAATAGTCATTGCAGCAGTGTAAGCTGCTAGGTTTGCAGCTGATGTTAGTAACATAGTGGTGATGGAGAGGAAACATACGGCAACACTGGTTTTTACTGTTACCAAGAACAGAAACATATTTAAAGGCTTTTATCACAATGATGTGTTGAACAGAAATGATTCCTTCTACTCTAGTCTCCCATCAAACACAGCACATAAAAGATACGTTAATCTGATACTACAATCTTCTGTTAAACTGTTTTTTAATACAATACTTAATAAAACAAAATCATCCCAGATTTTTTTTTCCTCATGAAAATCTGAAAGGAAACTTTTTAATTGTTAGAACTTTTTTTAAATTAATCAAAAGTTCAAATCTTTCTACAGAAAAAAAAAAAAAAGAAACACTTCCATCAGCAATATAAATATTAAGATTTCCTCTTGCTACCAGAAATAACTGCTTTTGTCCTGGCTCGTGGCTGTATAATATGCAATATGTTAATTTAGAAAGCATAGGGACTGTATTCCTTTCAAACTTGGAATAACTAGAGATGATCAATGTTTTACACAGACATATAAACACTGTGCGTATCTTAAGATGATAATGGAAATTGTTTTGATAACTTTAAAGATGGATGAACTTCTTAAAAAATTAAATGCAAAATTAAAACTTGTCTGAACATTTGCCCAGGACACAGGCAAAGCCAAGTTTAGAGAAGTTTGCTTAACTTAAAATGTAACTTAAAATCTAAAAATATTTTTCTCCCTACTTGACTGCACTTCCTGGGTTTGGCTGAAGGCAACAGTTGAAATGCCAAAATTGACTCTCAAGGGATTTTAGAGCACAAAAACACAACACTCTATAGAGAAACTTTTAAGTTTCTAAGGTTTGTATCAGCAATCGACTTTCTGCTGCTTATCTTTACCAAACTACTGAACTTTGTAATGTTTCTGTATTAAGGATCTGTTTCACAATCACTGAAGCTAGAGTAAAAGTTCAGTGAACATTAGTTTGAAATTTTATCTGTAAAAATGGATTAATCCTGCTTAAAAATCCAGTTATGAGACCCTTACAACTCCAGTAAAACTGAAACTTAATAATTCTTCCAAAATATACTTGAAGTTCCAAAAGTCTCATAAATACAGTTTGTTGAAATCCATGTAGATATATTCAAATAGTGGATTTCATAAATTTGTGCTTTAGTTGTACTGAGGGTGACATTAATTATGCATTGTCATCCATGTAGGTTGTACGTTATCCTAATTAACTGGTTTAGATAAAATAGAAATGGAAAACTTCATGTATCAGCATGCTGTCAGTGCTAACTTTTACTCTTATGACTACTGTAGAGATAATAGCAGCTTTTTACCCTGTAATGTCATTGAAAAATAACACGTACAGGCCACAGTAAAGTATTTATCACATATTTTACTTAATTGAATGTAATTAATCATAAGTAACCATAAAGTTACAAATATCATAGATAGACCTATGTTAAAAATTCATATAAATCTTAGTAAGATATGCTGGTGTTTGGAAATTCATTTGTTTAAACAGTATATAATCAGTGTGGTTTGAAGAGGTATTAAGATTTGATTTGGGATTTTTGTGGGTGTTTGGTTGTTTTTTTCTTTGTAAAGAGTGTGCTAGAATTATGATTGGAATGAGTTATTTTTATGCTATAAGATGGTTAAGTTCCACAAGTCCATCTCTACAATTGACTTATGCCAGCTAAAACTTTACAGTGTTGTATGTTATTGTTTGCAATTAGAAGAAGAAATCTGTGAAGATGACATTTCACTGTCATTTCTTTTCCATTTACAGACATGTAAAAGGAAATATAGCTAATTGCATTTTCTTTTTTTGCCCAATTTGCCTGAAGCTTTGATATCAGTAAAATCTATCAATAAAACCGAACAGCATGCCTGTTATTAATTCATAAATACCTTTTAAAGAAATACAGTTTAAAAGTCCAAAACCCCTAACACTTTCTGTTCAGAAATTACATATTCTCACTATTTTAAGATTCACTAGAATAAAAAGCTACCATTCTTATTACAAGAAAATTCAGAGGTTTATCCATACATAAGCTATTTCTCATTAGAAAATCACCGTCACTGAACTGTTTTGTACATGTCTGCTTCTTGAGGTTCCACAGGTTACATAAGTATTTTATTATATGTTTTATTATATGTTTTATTTTTAAAATTAACAAATAGAATAAATAACTTTCTAAATAGAGATAGTTTTCTGTTTTACTTGGGTACTGGATCCTTGTTTTTTTCTTAAACATGGAAGTTCAAGAAAATATTTGTACAACTTAATGGAAAACTGCAAGCTACCTGAAGCAAGTCAGTATCCAAAGGATTCAGGGGATCTTTTACAGGAGAAATTGCTGTGATATTTTAATTGATATTGGCACCTTCCCTAATATTAGACTGTTTCTCTGGAGTTCCATGGTCATGATAACATGACAGGTCACAATCTAGGCTGTGAGCTAACTAACCCTTAAGTAGGTCTGCCCTGCAGGGTAAACAAACCAAGAGTAGCATATTGTAGGACAAAATATACAAAATATACATATGAGAGAAAAAGGTAAGAATGAAATGTGAGAAGAGCAGAAATGTAAGAGCAAAACCAAGGATTGACACCGAGATGATGTCTTTAGATGCTAAGACTTTGCCTAAAAAAAAATGGGACGATGTCCTTGAAGTAAGTTGTTCTAAAAATGTTGTTGAAGCTGAAGTAGCTCCTGTAATGAGGCATCTCTTGTGAGTCACTTTAAGGAACCATTTACACTTCTATACAGTGAAAGTAGAATGTTGTCATTCTGTTCAAGAATTATGGCAGCTTCACATAGGTTTATATTTCTTGAAGTTGTGTGTAATGGCCAAGGGTGTTGGCTAAAAAGCAAAGAGAGGCACACTAGCTGACAGAATTCCTGACTTGAAATATGAGTATTGAACTCTCTTTGTTTTTCTCAAATTGAATGTTAAATGAGGCGTAACCTATAGTCACCATTAAGAAATTATTTAAATATTGTATTGAACATACTATCTAGATTGAATAATCTTTTTCCCCATGTTTCCACTGGCACAATAGTTACTTGAAACAGCATAAGGTGTCATTAAAATATCTCGGGCTTCTTTTTTTCTGCTTGTGGAGAGCTTGAAGGTAAGGAAATGATTAATTATTGATAGAAGTGGAAATAGTCTTCAATTATTTTTTCATCAATTTTTTGATTATTTATCCTTCATTCAGTGCTAGCAGTGCAATCTTCTTCTACAATTGTGCTCCTTTGGGCATTTGCAGATTCTGGTTTTGAATTTTTTCCAGTGTTAATGACCTAATGACTCTCTCAAATAATACTACAGAATTACTATAATGTGGCTGGAATGGAATGAGTTTGCAGCTGCCAACAGACTACGTTTTAAAGAAATAGCTTAATGAATAACACACTAAAATAAATATTTTGGGTTCTGCATGAGATTTTCAAGATTTATGATGGGATTTGTGTCAAGAGCTGTGTGCTTCTCTTTAAGTGAATCACAGAGGAAAATGTAAGGGTGTTTTGGGGGGATGCAAATATCAAAGTAAAATATTAATCAGGATTTCCATCCACTTACCTGTGTTTTAGCCTGTTCAGTCTTAACGAATAAGCCAGCTCACAATTTATGGATTTCTAATAGTTAGATTAATAGGTTTAATCTAGTAGCTGTGTATTCAGATTCATGATATCAGTAAATAATAACAGAATTTGGAGAATCACTTTGTGAGGAAGAGAAGAAATCCAACCATTTTCAAATGTAGAAAAAATATAAGGTATTAATCTAGATGGACCTGCTTGAGCAGGGAGTTTGGACTAGATGATCTTCAGAGGACCCTTCCAACCCATACCATTCTGTCATTCTGTGATTAACAACTGTCATGATCTCTTTCTGACCACATTATATATAGACATTTTATTTTTTTATATATTTTGATGTCATCATAAATAATGTGCAAAGGTAATGAAACAAAATTGATTTGACCTTCAGTGAAATCTCTGGTGGTCCTGCCTCAGTAAAGTGCTTAGTACATGATCATCTAAGTGCATTGCTGAATGAGGGCCTAAGTACAGTTCCAAAACAATTTTAAAACTGAAAGGAAGGGAAAGAGAAGAGAAAAAAGGTGAAGAAAAGAAAGAAAAGGGTCTTCTTCACATATTATTCACACCTCAAGATGACAATTCATTTTTTTTAATTAAAGGTTTATGATACTAAAAACAGGTTGTAGAAAGAATGTATTTATGTACTCAACCATATCACACCTTTCACCTGAATAATATGCAACAGATCTGGCTTGACCCATCTACTTATTAGTGTCTGTATTGTACAACACACTGTTAATCCTCTAATCTTTATCTTTGTTATACAAAGGTTAAGCTTTCAGCATGAGGGCAAGTATCTAGGAAAAGGTAACAAATTTAAAAGTGACTGATGCACAGAGAGTTTCTGTGAAATATTTAGAGTTATTCAAAAAATAAATATTAGCGTCACTGTTTGCTTGGTTTTCTTAATGCAAAATTAAGTTTAAAAAATGCCAAAATGAGTTATGTGGCACTAAGACCTCTGTAGAAAAATATAAACACACTGTTAAAACATATTTCAACTCCCTTGGCGTCATTTGCGGCTGATAAACAGTCATAAATGAGTGAAAGGTTCACTGACTGTCACCCATTTATGATTCAAGTTCTTTGCTGGTGCCACACTGACCAGGCTAACTGGGATCAGTATGTCTTACATGCTTTTTTACCCCTAAAAACCCAGGTCATGACCTTATAATAGCTGTGATTCACAGTAATGACTTCTTTGGTTCAAATGTGATTGTGATTGGTACAAAGAGGCTTTACTTCAGTGCAACTGAATTATAATGCTAAATAAATCAAAACAGAACACAAATGCACGTGCACGTATTCTTGGGTCAAGTGTGGTGAACTGTTCTAATACTGATTTGAAACTGAAAACATATCCTCTAGTACCTGATGAAACTAGGCACTGTATGGCATCAGGCTCTTTCTAGTTAGACTTCCATTGAAATTATCTCTTTCTTCCTTAAAGAAGTTTTATTTAAACTTTCCAGACCAACCAAACAATTAAAAATAAATGGCATCAGATGCCACAATGTTTTTGTGCTCTGATATTCAATTATCTGTTTCTATGTTTACATAAATTAGACATTGTGTACACCTCATGAGGTCTTTAGACATCATATATACCCACCTCTGCTCTGTGCAAAAACTCATCCACTGTATTGCTGCTGTAGACCAAACAATGAATAATATCACTTTTTATTTCCATTGCTTTAGAGGGAGACACAGCAAAATCATGTTTCTATTTGATAGGAAAAAAAAAACCAAAACCCAACAACAAAACAACAAACTCTTGTAGACGGGTGGAATTAATTACTCTGGAAAAATCAGAGATGCTCTCTTTCCCCAATTTTCTCCAAACCTCACAGGTACACTCGACTTTTTTACTGATGAAAGAACTCACAGAAAATATCATACAATTTTGCTGGTACTATCCTGAAAATATAGCAAAACAGTGCAGAAAATGTTCTCAGAATCAAGATCTAGAGACACTTGCCAGTAGAGCTGCTAATGATAAAAGGGGGGAAAACACCCCTAGAGCTGGTTGGCTGTTGGTAAAGACTTCAGAGACTTCAACCATGAACATATCAGATTAAATCAGGGTCACTAAGAACTTCTGCATGTTTTTTTGCAGGCAGATGAAAGCTTGCTCTGTCAGGTCTTTGAACAGACATGAGCTCATTCTACCCACACTCCATCCTGGCTGGAAACTGTACTGTCACAATATGCACGACACTGTGCTTACTCAAGAGCTGGATATTTTAGCTTGGGCTCGATGCCACATTGACAGGTCTATTGAACTTCTGTTCAGCTCAGAGAGTGGGCAGAGAGTCAAAAGCTATGTGGGCACAGACAGTAAACGTCTCTTTGCTAGAAACCGCACAGAGGAGGCCTCCAGATCCTTTTCTTCTTTGCTTCTACATTGTGGAGAATTTAAGTTGGAATTTCTGTCCAACAGCGAAAATAGTTGATGTTTTGAATAAACTTCCAAGTGGAATTATTTTTTTAACTGAAGATATTGCTAAATATATTTATCATAGTCTTGTAAACACTTAGTGATTAAGTTCCCTCTGATGATGATCTTCATCACCCACAGGGAAAACAGAATTTTTCTAAGTGAAATCAGAGATATACCTCATTCTTTATACCCACAGTTCAACCTTCTATGGACGAGTATTTGGAATTTTCTTCAGCTTTGATTGAAGCTATGAAAATAATAATCTCCAGGGTAAATATTTTGAGCTGGAACTGAATTTGCATCCCAAAAATGTACTACACCTCCCAAAACCCACTGATAATAGTGAGTTGAATGATACAGTCATGGCATCTGCATTAATGAAATTATTCTAATACAGAGAGATTGTAAAATCTTGACTTTCAGAGTGCTTTGAAGATGTAAAGAAACAGCTCTTCTTGGGTTTTGTTACTGGTAAAAGCAGGAGCTCTTACCTTGAGGACAGTGAAGTCCACTCACATCAGGATTTTGTATATTTTGTTACAGTACTTGTTTCACATACTCTCTTAATAAAATAGTATAGGTGGCATAAAGAAATAGAGGCTCAAAAGTAAGCAACACTGTGCAAGATTATTGATTACTCATAAAGATAATACCAAGAAGACCCCAGCTTTCTCTTAGGTGTCCTATCATGCTCTGCCTGCCCTGATGGTTGGGGAACAGCTGGTGAAATCTCCATTGAGTTACAATACATAATAAGCAAGTTTACTACCAAGTATCCATAGATATTTTTTCTGCCAACATAAACATACATTAAAGAGTTCTGTTGAATTTGTGTGCCTGTCCTGTAGCCCTCAGCAGGGATTTCACTATATAGCTCTTGCTTTGCATGATATTCTTCTCACATATTGTTCTCGGCCTACTAAGTCTTTTTTCTATAGAGATCCGCAACAGGTAATTAGTAGTTGAGCTAGCAGTGTTTGTTACTCTCCACTATTCACATAAGAATTTACTGATCTGAGGAGTTGCCCACCATGTCGGAACTCTAGTTTCTTTTCACTCAGAGACAAAAATGTTTAAAACCACAAAGTTTCCATCACAGCAGTGCCATAACCAGCAACATGTGTCCTGTTGCAAAAAAAAATTGTTCAAGATTCATTGAGCCCTTGAGAGAACACAAATCTGTGGCAAAATTGTTTGTATAGTGTTCAGTGTTCAGGGATAGTCCTCACTGCTTCATAATATGTTTGTGTCATTTAATCAAAGCCTATTTAATTCAAAATGAGACATAATCCATGAAGCAGGCAGCATAATCTTAGATTTCCCCTTCTCATCTCACTGACAAATGGCCTGATACCTACTAATTCACTGAGCAGTGAATTCTTCCCTGCATAGTATCAGAGTTTCATCAATGAGCCTGTTCCTATGCAGCACAGATTTCTGCTTTCTCTTAGGAAGCAATAACTTTGGTCTGGACAACCTCTGGCAAATGAATGCATTAACCCATGGTCTTTCATTCCTTTCCTTAGTAAGACAGGACATTGTTTCCTACCTTAAGTCTGTGGACTGTGAATCATCAGTGGATATAAACGGATGCCTTACTATTTTCAGAATTTCCTCATGGTTAACTCTAGGCAGCTCTCTGCTTTGTGTGCTGCCTGATTTGGCTTCTGTCTAAGGAGCTTATCTCCCCCCAGGCATGCACAGAGAATTAAATGTCTCAGCTAGGGTTCTGCAGTCTGTTCCTAGGGCCCAACAATTTTAATGTTAGAACTGAAAATATTTATCTCATCTACCTTTAGGAAACCATGTCTGATTTGTGAATAAGCACTTAAATTCATTAAATCCATGAAGTCCATAGTCAGTTGTTACAAGCCAATTTTTTTTCTTGCCCCAAGTAATCAGCAGTTTGAATTGATATGTTTATTTTATTGTAGATAAGCGTTATGAGAAAATAAGATACTTTTTTTCTTACTCATATATTTTCCTTTTCTTAAAAAAAGATTCTAGGATCCTGGAGGAGGAGATAATGACATGCTCACAAATGTCCCATAGTGACAGCTATGGTGAAACATACTGGAAAACAAGCTTCTCTCCAGCTATGTGATTGAAAAGCTGAAGGAAAGAACAGTTTCTAGAAATGAAAAAGCACAATCAAACTTAATTATTGATAGTTTCTTAGCAATAGCCTGTTAAAAGCCCCTGGAAGGTGGGTTCTGTGAGTACTTGAAAATGAATATATGGAGAAGAGTCACTTTTTTTTTTTTTTTTTTTTTTTTTTTTTTTTTTTTTTTTTTTTTTTTTTTTTTTTTTGTTATTGATCTAGAGAATTCAATTGAAAATTGACTGGTTGAGTGCAAAGGATAGAGAAAAGTTTCGCTTTCCTCCTGGAATGCAAGGCTGTTATACAACCAACAGTGAATACCTCCTAAAGTTTGTATATCAGTACTTTTCTAAGATCTCAAATAAAGAATTTCTCAGAGTTTATGGAAGGTGTCTCTTAGTTTTCCCACTTATCCTAGATATTGGTGCATTGAAAAATTCTACCATTATTTATGACCAAAATAAAACACAAACAAAATGTTAGATGCTTTCAGTGGTGTCTTTTAACAGATATTATCTGACAACTGTGTCATTTCTGAGCTGTCCTTGCAAATATGTATTGATATTTGACTTTTAAAAAGAAAAACAAATTTCCTATCATCTGAAATGTACTTCATTTCTAAATCTATTTAGAAAGATAAGGATGTTCGTGCTCTTCAAAGTATATTACTATTAAATGAGCGTGTAACCTATTATTAGACTGATTGTGTTCATCAAGGTTTATTGTGATACAAATGATGTAGAAGAGGCTAAGCAGATGGCTCAGAAAAGCTTAGAAGTTAGTTAGGCTGATTCTGTCACTACCAAAGTGACATACAAAGAAAATATTTTACTTATGGCAACTAAATCATTGAAAAGCCTTGGTAAGAGCAAAGTATTATATCATTATTTTAAAATGTGGTTTTGTACATTGAGGAAAGTGTCAATGTCCTGTTAATGTCTGACTGTTGAAAAAAATAATCATTCATGGAATATATTTTTAAATTAAAGACACATAGAACCACTTGTCCCCATAAAATTCAAATTCTTGAATATTTCCTTCTACCTATTAGTGCTGTTTCATGGTACCAATTTAAACACTGTTAGAGTTTAAACTCTAAAGAAAAGAAAAGAAAAAAAAAAAGACAGAAAAAAGAAAGAAAAATAAGATTTTTTTTTGTAAAAAATTCCAGCATTAATTAGAATCATAGAATCATAGAGGAGTTGTGGTTGGAAAAGATCTCTGAGATCATCATGTCCAACCAAGCTCACCACTAAACCATGTCCCTCAGCACCTCATCTACACATCTTTTAAGTATTTCCAAGGATCCTGACTATCACGGCCCTCGGCAGCTTGTTCCAGAATTTAACCACCCTCAACAATGATTAAATGAATCAATAGCCTCCACCTTAAAAAAAAAAATCAGATTTTGACATTACACCAAGGCCTCTGGATCCAGGATGCCTATCTAATATGTCTGAGAAAACAAAGGGAAATAATAGTGTTGCTGAAACTAAATAGACAAGTTCTTAAACAAACCAGTTAAAAAATCCAGTAGTCTGGGAAGACTTTATTGCAATCTTTCAGTACTTGAAGGAAGCTTATTAGAAAGATGGTGACAAACTTTTTAGTCCAGTTTGTTGCAATAAGACAAGTTTTTAAACTACAAAAGGATAGATTTAGACTAGATAGAAGGAAAAAATTTTTTTTTACAAGAGAGTGGCAAAACATTGAAACAGGTTACACATAGAAGTGGCCCCATCCCTGGAAACATTCAGTCAGGAAATAGAACAGATCTCTGGGCAACTTAATGTAGTAGAATATGGCTCTACTTGTTGCAAGGAGAGTTGGACTTAATGACATTTAAAGGTCCTTTCCAAACCAAACTATTCTCTGATTCTAGTCAGTGAACTAAAGTCTCGTAAGGTCCCGTAAGGACTATCATTAGCTTACACCAAACAAGTGATCTGGTTTCCCCAAGAAAAATCTGGAGAAAAACAGTATTTTGGAGAGCTTGGAAACCTTGCTGCCTAGATTTGTATGAATTACAGGACCAGGTCAGTGATTTGAATAATTTCAATTACTTTTTCTCATGTTTTAATTTCATCCACTCCTTGCCTCTTAGGACTCATAAATCTGATTCTTCTCTACATAACTGAGAGTCTCCTGTAAACTTGCTTGTTTTACTAATAATGTATCTATGCTGTCTTTCATTTTCTCTTAAGATTTATTACTCTCTCTGTCATCCTGATTCCAATATAAGGACCATTCTCCTTAATTTTAGTTGTCAAAGGTCAGTTGGCATCAGAAGTAAATGATTCAATCACAGATTTTAGGATTCTCTCTGTCCATCATCAGTTTTCACCTATACCTACAGCAATGTCAAAGTCTTACTTCAACAGTGCTGTCTCATCATTTATTCATATTCCTCCACTGATAAGATGAAAAGTAGTGAGTAATTGCAGCAATGGAAAGCTTTCTTAAATAAAACAACGATGAAGTACTGGAATATATAGACATAGGCAGATGAGGGTGTATTCAATCTCTCTAAAGGCTCTGAGGTACAAATAACTCAGGTAATTGAGAATTATATTTCCCTCACTCTCCATCTCATGTCTTGCTTGGAATTGCTGTTCCTGTATTGTGAGTAGCAAAAAGCAGATGCTTCTACAGCCTGAAACTACTTCTCACTAAAATCCAGCATCAATATATCTGCTTTCATTAACTTAAATGCAGGATTATGAGGCATGAAGCCTGAAATCCCAGCATGTGGTTACTTTTCTTGTTTAGTTATGGAGGACCTGGGGACATAGGTCAGAGCAATAGCATATCATATCTTTACAGCTTGTAAGAACATTAAACTATGTCAACAGACAAGAATAGGCTAGGTATGGTCTGCTCAGGAAAAGAGGAGAGGCTGTTTATCTTCTGTCTCTTTCAATTTATGTTGTTTATAAATCTATGAATAATTTCTTTGACTTAATTAAGAAATACTGCTCTGAATAGTGTTTGCAAGATCTGACTCTTCTTATGAAGATTTTACTTGCTACAGTGTAAGACTGAAATAAGACTAGCAGAGATAGTTTTCATCACATTTACGGACAGCCCTCTGTGCAATGATTTTGTGTAGAAAAGAAACCAAAGGATATTCTAGAAGAAATTAACCACTTAGATACTTCCATGCTGTTGAAGGTTTCACATGTAGTGGAACATTGATTTATCTGTTTCAGTTATCATTTTTCATTATATATTTATTTCATCAATATCCAGCTTCTCATTTCAAATTTCTTCTGTGTAGTCATCATCTGGGATAAATAGATTTTATTCTGTAAACCCAGAACCCTTTTAGAGCTGTCCAATTTTGAAAGAAAGACAAGTATAATTTTAACATACATGTGTTCAGCATTAGTCTTATTAATCATAGATTCTTAAGGCTAATAAAAAGTAGTAAAGAGAATACAAACAAACCAGAGAAAAAACAGAACCCTTCTGAAATCACCAACTGGGAGTTATCCAGACTGAATCAAATTTTACATAACGTTGGGACTGGATTTTGGAAAAACAGCATGAAAATGATTTTCCATATTTTCTCTAGGTACATTTTATCATAGAAATCACTTTACAGTATTTGGTTGGTTTTTTTTTTTAAAAAAAGCTATATTGAAACATGAAACATAGAACCTTATTTTTTTTGTGTGTGTCTTCCAAATGTACAAGGTATTACCACGGCATAAATGAAAGATGTTTCAGTTCTTGAGCTTTTCCTTTCATTTTAACACCCTTTCTCAGAACTCCTTGACCTACTGGTTCAGATCAGCTTGGAAACTTGTCTCTTTACTGGTTATTATTTCTTAGTGAACTTGTATTATTTGAAAATAATTTAGAATTCAGACAGTCTACCATTACTTATTTTTGCAAGTAGTGTTCAAGGAGCAACATGTAATGTGGGTTACTACCTGAAAACTGGAAGAGCTTCCAAAATAAGAGAGTAACTAGTTTGTTTGGTAAAAATTATTTCAAATTACCAGTAACTTAAGTTTTGAAAAGGTATGCTATTCTGTATTTGAGGTATTGAAAGCAAACATGGCAAATGCCTAACAATTGTGAAGAAAAGGGACTGTGAGTCCTGGGATGCATCAAGAAGAGTGTATCCACCAGGTGGAGGGAGTTTCTCCTCCTCTACTCTGCCCTGATGAGGTCTCATCTGGAATACTGTATTCAGTTCTGGGCTTCTCAGCTCAAGAGGGACAG
This sequence comes from Urocolius indicus, assembly GCA_013401255.1. Lineage (NCBI taxonomy): Eukaryota > Metazoa > Chordata > Aves > Coliiformes > Coliidae > Urocolius > Urocolius indicus. The sequence continues at coordinate 25,773 of WBNH01012716.1, read as the reverse complement.
GGAACTTCTAGAGACAGTCCAGTGCAGGGCCATCAAGATAATCAGTGGACAGGAGCATCTTCCATATGAGGAAAGGCTGCAGAATCTGGGGCTGTTCAGTCTGGAGTAGTCTGAGCTGGGACCTCATTAATATTTGAAAGGTGTCTGTCAAGAGGATGAGGTATCACTTCTTTTTGTCTAGTGCTCAGTGATAGGACTAGGGGTAATGGACAAAAGCTGGAACACAAAAAGTTCCATTTAAACTTAAGGAAAAACTGTTTTACTGTGAGGCTGACAGAGCCCTGGCACAGGTTGCCCGGGGAGGGTGTGGAGTCTCCTTTTCTGGAGGTTTTCAAAGCCCACCTGGACACCTTTCTGTGTGATCTGATCTTGGCAGACCTGCTTGAGCAGGGGGGTTGGACTAGATGATCTGTACAGGTCCCTTCCAAATCATACCATTCTGTGATTCTGTGAACAGGAGATTGAGAATTGTGGTTTTCAACTTCAGAAGAATCATTTGAATTCTTAGTGGCAGCTCCTCAGATAAAGAGAGAACAGCATTCTCTGAAGGGAGGCCAGTTTTTTAGGACTCAGTAATCAGGCTTTTATTTGGCTTGGAGTTGCTTCTATCAGAGATAATGACATTGGCAAGCAATATAAAGATATTTATGCCATAGAATGCATTCTTGTAGTAATTTCTAAAAAAAAGCCCAACATAATTTTGTTTTGCAAGATGTCTGTTGGAAATATATCTGTCTGAACTAGGAACTAGTGCATCTGTCAATCATGAAAAAAAAATTCAATGTGCACATGGCTTAGATTTGATAATTTCCAGAATTATTACCTTGTTACTCAGGTTTTTTTTCTTTAAAGACTCATATATGTTTGAGTAAAATAATTGAGGTATGCAACTGTTATCCAAAGGGCCAACAGAGATGGACAGAGCCTTTTTGCCTCTCTCTTTATTACCGAATAATGTGAATGGAATGCACATTATTCACCATTCCCTAAACAGGAATTTCAGTTGTACTGTAAGGATGCCACACAGAGAGCATGAGCAGAGCTCATTCTGGCCTTTAACTTGACTTGCAGTAGTACAAGAACCAAAACCGCAATCATTAGTCTCAAGTCAAATTTCTTGTGAGTTTGGTGGAAAATTGACTTGATATGAACAGCAGAATTTATCTCTGTTACTCAGCATTATACTTTTTGAGATCTGTACACTCTTTCTGATCTAATTTAATTGGATCATAGAAACACAGAATGGTAGGGGTTGGAAGGGACCTTTAGAAATCATACAGTCCAACCCCTGCTGCCAAAACAGCTATATCAGGTCACACAGGAATAAACCCAAGCAGCTTTTGAAAACCTCCAGAGAAGGAGACTCCACACAGTCCCTGGGCAGCCTGTGCAAGGGCTTCTTCACCCTCACAGCAAAATAGTTTTTTTCTTATGTTTAAATGGAACTTTTTATGTTTCAGCTTCATTCTATTAACCCTTGTCCTGTTGCTGGATATAACAGAAAAAAAGGCATGTTGCAACCTCTTGACATCCAACATTTAGATATTTCTAAATATTAATGAGATCCCTTTGCAACCTTCTCTAAACTAAACAATTCCAGTTCCTTTCTCATAAGGAAGATGATTCAATCCCCTGAGCATTGTGGTGTCCCTGCACTGGACTCTCTCCAGAAGTTCCCTGTCCCTCTTCCGCTGGGGACCCCAGAACTGGACACAGGATTCCAGATGAGGCTTCACCAGGGCAGAGTAGAGAGGGAGCAGAACCTCCCTTGAGCTGCTGGCTACACTCTTCTTGATGCATCCTAGAATGCCATTGGTCATCTTGGCCATGAGGGCACATTGCTGGCTCACGTTTAGTTTGCTGTCAACTAGGACTCCCAGGTCGCTCTCTGCAGAGTTGCTCTTCAGCGGGTCAACCCCCAGCCTGTACGGGTGCATGGGGTCGTTCCTCCCAGGGTGCAGCTCTCTGCACTTGACCCTGTTGAACCTCATGAGGTTCTTCTTTGCCCAACTCTCAAGCTAGTCAAGATACCACTGCATAGCAGCACAGTCTTCTGGTTGTAGTAATATATCTGAAGGAAAAGGGATGTGGCCCATCCAGACTTTGGTTATGTGAGACTGTAAGCTGCATGAGGCTCAGACACAGGCCTCAGACTTGGGTTACATCAGCATGGGAACAGTGAGCCTGAAGAATCATCAAGGACAAGTTACTCGTTAGAGTACAGATGTGAAAGAAACTGTAAGCTTAAAAGAATGTAGCAAGGCAGAACCTGAAGGAGTATGTGAAACTGCAGGGCTTATCACAGAAAGCGCAGCTGGAAAAGACCAATCAGAATTATTGTAACCAAGTTAGCTTTGCATTGCTTATAAAAGTCTGATGCTCGCTAATAACACCTTATTGGTGTTGCTGTCATTTCTCCGGCAGTGCTCTCTCCGACATCTGGTGAACGAACTGCTCTCCAATTCCACAACTTTGAAATACATCTCTTTTGTTTTTCTTGTTCACAAGAAGAATTTCTATGGATTTCCATGTAAAGAAAATATGGTTTATGTCACCAAAAGGTCTTCCCTTGTTTTAATGAAAATGGATTTGATTTACTTTATTTTCCTAGATATTTCCCTGTTCATATAGACATGCTGGAGACCTAGTCTGATTCAGGATGATTTTCCAGGGCTACAAATCAAAATATTAAACCTATTAGAAATTTGTATGTGTCTACACTATCAGTCAAGGCGGCAAAGCAAATCTTGCACCCAAGTCCTTTAAAGGCTTGCTCTTTGCAGCAGAATGTATTACAGAAGACAATGGACATATCAAAATTTCAATAAAGATGTAAAGCTTGGGCTAGGGCTTGATCTTTGGTCTGCAATGTTACTGGCACACTACTACTCATGTCTCTACAGTCAGACTTTCTTCCACGACAAACTTGTTCACAGGAAAAAAGTGTTTGCTCCTGGGATCTTATGACTGCACTCAGGAATTGCTTGGGAAAGAGTTACTTGGAGGAGGCTAAAACCATGCCAGGTCAATTTTGAAACAAAACAGGATTTTTCTTGCTATTTTGCCATGAATAAACCCACATGAATCCTGGAAAGAAAATCTTCCTTAATATAAGATCTAATTGTCATATTTTAAACATTCTTCTGATTCCTCAACAATAGATATTATTCCAAGACAGTAACTGTTAGGAAAAAAAAAGACTGTGGGGTTTTTAGTAAATTCAGCCATCTTAATTCACCCTCTGAGTAATACTCCTGGTATCTTCCCTGATTATCACTGTGTAACACTGCTGTTTGACATTTTTCATCACTTGAAGTACTTGTCCCATCTTTTCTTTATCTCTGAACATTGTGTTTTACTAAGTTGTAAGGCCCCATAAAATACATTCTAACACAGTTAATGTTATGTTTTGTATAAATAGTCTGGTTTGAAAAAATTTCTTTACTCATATAAATTTCTTCTAAATGTAGCTTTTGTGCTTCTACACTATGCAGTAGTGCCCTCTGACAAAGCCTGGAGGACAGGAGCACACTTTGTGTCCCACCTGGGCAGAGTTCTGTCAACAGAAGGAGTACATTGTTCTCACTTCCATTTCTCTGGAGGCCCAGGGAAGAGGAAGGCCATCAGCATTTCTTAGAATCAAGTTACTCAAATTTAAAAGTCTGAATACCAAACTAGTTTCACATATGCTACGACTTCAATGTTTGGGTTTACAAATATTTGTTTCTCTCTTAAGTCTTATGTCAACTAGATGTGCTGTCATAAATAATTTAGAATGTTTTTCTGGGTTTCATTTTCTTTCTCTGGCATTGTACTGTCTGTTCAGATGAAGCAAAAAGAAAATTAAGATAATGAAACCACTTAGGTCGTTCACATCTCTTGTGTTTCAAAGGACACAAGGGCACCTCTTTTATTATATCACAGATATAGGTTTCCTACTGTTTCTAGAATCATAGAATGGTAGAGGTTGGAAGGGACCTTTAGAGATTATCTGGTCCAACCCTCCTGCAGAAGCAGGTTCACTTAGAAAAATAAAAATAAAATGTGAGAGAAAATATTTTTGGGGAAAAGTTTTAATTTCATATGTCTTATTTTAACTGTAATAGATGACATGTTGCTGCTACTGCTGAATCAAAGTTGTCAGTACCTGACATTTTGTTTTGTGTTTTTTCTCCTTACAACGAGATCTAGCTTTCAGTTTTTCCTCTTCATTTATACTGAATTTTTAGTTTGGAAATATCAGATGTTTTAACAGCATTTTTGGTCTTTTCTTCCCATATTCATTGTTTCAGTTTAATGCTTCTGAGGTAGAAAATCTTCAAGTTGTAATGAAGAATCCATATCCTTTTTCTATTCAATCAGCTTTGAGTTCTGATGGTCTCAGGTATGCTAGAAGTTACAAAATTTTTTAGCAGTTCTACCAGCTCGCACAATTAACAGATCATCCCTTGCTCTCAAATGTTAGGTTTACTCCAAACTTCCATCACTGAGAAATCCAATTTCTATTTTATTTTTATTCTTTTTATTCACTGTTTATTAAAAATAGTATCATGTTCTTGTCCTTTCACAAGTGAACAACGAAAAATATTTATTACTCAGCAGAGTCAAAAGAATTTCAATAGATTCTTACCTGTAATTCTGCTTTTCATTTCCTATGTGAAATCTGTCATACTGTGAATATGCCCGGTTTCCTTCCCAGTCCATTAATTCAATTCTTAGAGAATATTGTCTCTGACTTGTTATTGCAAAGATAAATTCATTTCCCAGCCAATGTTCACCTGATGGGCTACCAAAACCCTAGAAAGAAATTGTCAAAATAACTAATTATTGTAACGGGTAGAACTTTTATACAATAATAAAATCATCATTATATGTTACCTGTACTTTCTAATTACTGGTCATATACTTCTGCTTTCCAGTTTGACTATCTCTAAAATGAATCTACTAATACATATGATTCAGGAGTGTCATGCAGTTCAACTGATGTTTGAAAAGGCAATTGAGATGTATTTGTACTTGAATGAGAATATTGTACTTAGTCATATTCCATAATACATTTCATATGGTGTTATACTGAGTTATCATTAAGACAATTAATTCAAAAGAAAAATTCTACTATAAGCTAAAAAAAATCATTTAAAATAGCCTAGATTATACATTGAAATCAAGTTAGCTGTGGGTCATAGCTCATGTCTTAATCTCTAAAGAAGAACAGACTATTCCTTTGCTCTCAAGTGTCTGATGTAATCAGAGGGAAGTTTTTAGTTTAAAATTCTTTTATTTTTATAAGACTTGCTGGACAGGATGGTTTCTGTCAGTAATATTTATTTACTTAATTCTTGATCCACTAAAGCTCATATTGACTAAGATTTTGGCTACTATGAAGTGTTTTTTTCCTCACTCTTCTGAAGTGAATTAAGATATCTGTATACGTTTTTATGCTTTGAAATCTTTAACTTAAAGGGTTAAGAGTACTCTTATAGATCATCCAAAGCACCAGAGAGAGTAGTGTAACTTTGTTTTCTAAGGAGGAAAGTAAACATAAGTAGAATTCTCCACGTATCTGTCTTCACATTTCATGTGTTAGAGTGATCTTTTTTTCCAGCTAAGCAAACAATACAATTTTCAAACATGTAAAAATAATAATAAACAAAAAAGTATAATCAGTTTTCAAAATGTATTCCTAGACATATATTTCTGTGCATTTACCATGTTACCAAGTTGTTTAAATTTTAGTGAATATTTTACTATATTAAATGTAAGGTTTTATTTAATGTAAGGAAATTAATTTACTATATATTATTTTTTTAATTTATAAATTGTTATTTCATATCTGAGACTATTTAGATCCATTTTTATGCTCCTTAAACAAGAAGAATTATTCTAACCTGTAATCTTTGCTTAGGAGAACTATTTCAACATGACTATTCATATTTCTTAAGATAGAGAAAAATGGGAGAGAGAAATCTCCTGATTTAGTTATTGTGATGTAGTAGGAACATTTTAGAAGACCCTCGTGAAAATTTCCTGATCAAATTAAATGAAAAATTTGATTATTTTCTATCATTTAATTCAAACATCCTCTGTTACTAAACTATGATCGCCAGCTACAGGAAAGAAACAAGCACAAAAGCAATCTTGGTTTTGGGATAAATTAGACTGTGTCCAATCTCAAATATTTTCCTTTGTTATTCACTACAAGAAGTTACTTTCCCTCTGCATTCCCCATCATGGCATCTAACAGACAATTTTTACCCTCAATATCAGACCATTAATTAAACTATGTGATCTGACATTTGACTGTCAGTGGAACGTTCAAGGGGGTTGTGTCCCTGAGACACGTTGATGTGAAATCAATGTTCTTTATATGATATTTCAGTCACTCCTAACATGAGATGGAAGCATTGAAGGTATAACCTTCTCTCTTTTGTTCCTTATTGCATTGCCTTGGCTCCTGACTAGTAGGATCTAGCCTTCCAGAAGCCATGCAACATTGAATTAAGATCAAGCACAGCTAGTACTTCATTCAAGTAACGCATAAGTATACTACTTTCTAAACTTCTAAAGAAACTTAATTTTAAAAAAAAATTAAAAGTTTGAAATTTTTGTTTGGCAATAACTGCATGGCTTTCCTTATTTATATTTTACATAGGGCTGCTACAATAGCACTACTACACCATACAAAATAGAGGGGTTTTTTTGTTGTTCCTATATTACAGAACATTCTATTCAGTAGTCATTTTTGTTTTAACTAGCCTACCTGAGCACATATTTGGTGTCTACTAATACCAGAAGCTGAGAAGTCATGCTATATTTGACTTCACTGAGTTGAGTACACTAGTTTATGTTTTGAATAAGTATGTCTGCCTTTTGGCTCAGAGACCATCAAGTAGTACCTGTGCACAAAGTGCTTAGTCTGCAAGAACCAAAATTCAGTTGTCCACAGTGCGTCTCAGAGAAAACTCAAACTGAAACATGAGAGGATGCTATTGGTTGACTTTTCCTTTCCTGCACATTATTTCATTGTATCGTCTTTGTCAATTAGACAATCTCCCATGTAAGTCCCTCTAAATATTGGTTGTAAGCTAATACTGATGATATCTTGCTTTGGCCTCATCAGTCTTTCAGAGTTCCTGCTCCTCTAGCTTTCCCCATGACGGTGTTTCTGTATCTCTCACCTACTCTTTTGATTACATATGCATGTGTATTCATACATACTTCCTAAAATACAAGAGTTTGTTCTTCACCTGCATGTATTCATACATACTTCCTAAAATACAAGAGTTTGTTCTTCACCTGCATAAACCAAATCTACAGCTGACATCTCTTTCTGTAGCTTTCACTGTTTTCTATCTGTTCTCTTGATCGTTTACATGTCCTTGCCTTGTCTCTCTGACCTATGACTGTGACACATGGTGTCTTCTGTTCTAACAGCTTTGTCCGTATCATGGCAGAGATTGACACCCTCTTTCACTCCTGGTCATTGCCACTTGTCTAAGAGGAAGGGAACATATACCTCATAGTGACAACCTAACAGACAGTTTGCCTCCCTAAAATCCAGAAGGCTAAAGTTGGAGCATAGGTGTTTAAACACCAGTCAAAATATGTTCATTTTCTGTCTACATGGATTCATTTTTACAGAACATATATTATTATTCTTATCAGCTGCCTCCCTTTAAAAGAAGACTTTCAGGAAATCCTTTCTCCCATTTTCCCAGTGCTGGCAAGCTGAAGGGACTCCCCTTTGAACTGTGGTTTTATTAAATTATATTTGTCTTATCTTATTTGGATTACAGCCTATTCAGGATGTAATACGTGTGGCTTTTTTAACATTATGTGTTCCCATATGTGTTCTATATAAACTCCAGACTCCATATATAATCATTCTGAAATAATAATAATTTTTCTTCTTCACATTTACACTTCCTTCTCCCTTTCCACATGTGTTACTACACTAAGATGAAAATCTATCACTAAGTGGTTTGCTCTCCTGACCATAGGAAAAGAAGTAACAGCAAAAGGGAACAGAAGGAATACAAAAATAAATATTAAAAATGATGAGGAAAGTAAACACATTAGTTATAAAAATTGAATCCTGTTATAAAAAGGTACAGTACTGAAACTCAGATTACAAATGCCTGCTACTTTTGATAAGAGTAACATCTTTTTAAACAAATGCCTTGCTCTTATGAATAGAAAACTAAGGAAGTAAGTGGAATATAAAAAATATTTCTGAAACAAGGGATTTTCCTAAAGAGAAGTAGTAAATTTTATTAAACACCTAATATGTCTGGAAAAAGAAATAAACAAACAAACGGGCACTCAAAGCTTTCAGAGATCTAAACCAGAGAGAAGCAGTACATTTCATTTAACTACAGACTTGGGAATAATTTCTTTAAGTATAATTTTATTATGCCAAACTCAACTGTTTCCAAACTTGTATTTAGTATGCAGTTTACTGCTTCTATTTCAGGCACAGAGAAATGCTTGCATGTTTCCCGTTTTTTTTTCCAGATAGTTTGGCTGACTTAATAACTACACAGCTTTCCTTACTTAGATTTTACTTAGACTGTTGCTGCTACAAGAGCCTACTACTTTGACAAGACATGTAAGCTTTTGTGTGCAGAAGAGAATGACCTATTATTATCCAAACACTCATGAAAAACATGATTTAACTTTTCATTTCCATTCTCAACCCTCAGGCTGGCAAAGAAAGTTATTATGCCAGGTTCTTTTGATTTGCCTTCAAGACCTTTAGCCTTCAAAGTACTTTTCAGAATTTTATCTTCAAATGCAAAATCTTTTTTCTTTTTCTTTGGCCAGAAAACTTAAGGAAACAAGTCTGTGAAGTTTTTATGACCACCTGTCCTTTATTTTCGAGCAATACATTTTGAATAATTTTCATGTTTCCAAGGTAAATAACTAAAACTAGGTTTTAAATAACCCAGTAAATAACTAAAGCAAGGTTTCAGGAGAATTGGTGTCTGAGATGAGTTGTTGCTGGGAAAAATGTTAAAGTAGAAGCTCAGCAGTTGTCTATTCCAGTTGCCTAACAGCAGGCACAGACCAGGCAGACAAGCACAAATGCTGAACATATATTGCCTTGAAGGATCCATAGACATCTAGGAGGAATTTGAAGGGCAAAAAGAGGGAACTTGTGCTGTTGCAATCGAGAATCTTAGAAAATAAGACACATTCAGGAGATGATTAATGGAATGTCTATGTGGGACAGAACAAAAAAATCCACAGAGAAGCAGACCTCAATAATTTTGCTGTTCATGAGAAAACTTCGTAATCTTTCAGTAATGAAATCTAAGCATTTTAGTTAATGGAAAAATGATCTTTATACTGCTGCTCAAATCTGTGAGGTCCCAAGTGATAAGATACCTTCAGCCTTGCCTAAGACCATGCTCATTATCTTCTACAGACAAGGAGTTTGGTTTTGAGACTGTCTTAGAATACAATGTTAAATCTTAGCATTAGGAGTCACCCAGTCCAGACCCCTAGCTGTCATTAAATATGTTTGTTTCCCAGGACATATATACTCAGGCAGCACGCTCACTGGAGGTTTTATTTTTTTGCATTCATATTGCTATAGCAAACGCCTCCAGAATAATTTGTAATTAAAGTCAAGGAAATACATGAGGTGATCCAAAGTTAAAAACCAATTAGTAAAATAAGGGTTTTTTTTGGTACTACATTCAGAACAGATTGTTCTTGTAGACATGATAATACTCATTTTCAAAGTAGCTGGAATAACACAAAATAGAACTTTACTGATGTTTTTAGTCCCTACTTATGTATTAGGATGAAGGAGTTTTCTGATTCTTTATGCCTATAACTATATAGGAAATGGGGAAAATTCAGACCTAGTGTCCAACTATTACTTTTAAAAATAGAGAAAGAGTCGTTTATTGTTATTTTGTATGAATTAAAGTACTTAGATCTAGGAATCACTGACAAAAGTACATGATTTTATAATATTTACTCTAGATGACATCCAGGTTCTACATCAACTCATTTCCAATTGAATGGTTATTAACAGAGTAAAAACTATTAAAGCAATCATGAGTACAAAGAAATGTAATTCAATACCAGTTTTTAAAATGACCTTAAGAATTTACAAAGTTGATACTTATTCAAAAAAAATAAGTAGGGTGCAAAAGAGTTTTATTAGCTTTGGCAAAATCTATGCGGGTATTCTGCTTGAATCATGTTTCTCCAAGTTCATTAAACAATTATCTCTCTTACTTTATTTATTTTGTCTGATAATGTTCATAGGAAGCTTTGACTTTTTATAGACAAAACAAAATTGAAACCAGACTCAGTCAATATATCCTATGGGTTCATCTCCTGTCAGACAATTCACTAAATAGAGTAGATAATAATTCAGTGTTTTAAAGCAGAAGTGTCTCCCCAGAAGCCATAAAGAATATTCCTCTCCTTTTGCTTTAGTTGAGAACGTGGAATGGATTTTATTTAAGAAGATAACTTCTAAAAAATCAGAATACCTCTTCACTTCCATCATGTTGAATTATTCATTGGATGATTTGAAAGAAATGTGTGATATATAGATATTGTTTCAATTTTCTCAGAAAAATAATGCGTTAAATACTGTTAATTTAAAACAATATAGGAAAATAATGCTAAATATTAGGAATTCTTTCTATTAAATATAACAAATATTTAGTGGCAGCTTTTAAAAATATATTTATATTGAAGCCAGAAGTACCTTCTAAAAAAACTAAAACAAAAATTAAAACTAAAACCTCAAAATCTAAAAAGACAACCAGAAAAAAAAATTTGTATTTCTTTCACTTCAGGCAAAAAGAAAGAACTTTTGGAGGTAGGACTTGATTTTCTTTTCTTTTCAAAAGGCACTGATTCTTTCATTCAAAAAGCAAAGGTTCACATAGGTAGGTGCATAGGAGGAGGACTAGGAGCTACAGAAAAGACTAACAGTCAAACATTCTGCATGTGAGTTTAAGCAGGGACTCAACTCTATAATCCATGTAAGTACAAAATGTGCCAAATTTACTGGTCTTTTCTGTCTTACTTGGGCCCATCTGCCACACTAAATAACTGAACAAGAATAGAAGGTGATTGACCCCAGAGTAAAAAAGTTAGAGTGCTAATTTGACACAAGTCCCAAAGTGAAGGGCTGCTCCAGTGAGTCACAAACAGAAAATATCAAGCAAGAGATGCTCATCTCTGAAGAGAAATGCTGCTCCATGATGAAAGCACACAAGTATCATTTGGGAAGACTTCTGCTACGATTCTGTTAAATGTTCACATCACTAATTTGAAAAACGTTCTCGCAAAATCACACCTGGCTCTTGTAAAACAGTATTTCCATCTTTTGTTTAGAAAGATTCTTTAATAACTTCAGTCTTTCTCATGGTGTTCTGCTACAGTCTGTTAGCTGAATTAAGCTGAATTGTAACATCATTACATACAATTTATTAAGCTTTATGTGTAAGGAATACCTTACAAGTTATACTAGCAGCCTTTGGAGGACCACATGGTCTTATGAGTATATGTTAACGGTGTTAAATTGAAACACTGGTGTCAAACATGTTAACACAACACTTGAAACTTACTCTATTCTGTAAATTTGCATAAGGTAGACTGTGCTGAGTATAGTGCATTTAGGACACAACTGTGCTCCCACACAAAATTGTGTTTCATTTGACATCAAAAAATATTCATCAAAATAAGAAGATGCTTTCTTTTGTGATAAGCTCTTCTCTGCTACCCCGTTTGGTGATCCAAAATCCTTTGAAACAAATATTGTTTCATTCTTACTGCCTCAGTTCATACTGTGGAAATGCACACTGCAGATTAAGCCTTGGTCAGAACCAATACAGTTTCATGAGCATGTTTTCATAAACCCAGTATGGTCTCTCACCACTTTGATATCATGTCTATTTCCACTGAATGTGCTGGATGTAGACCTCAGAAGTGGAGAATATGCTGTCTCTTTTTATAACAATGATGAAAGTGACAATTATCTGAGTAATAGCTGCAGTCAGAAGTGACTTTTTATTAAACCAGCATGACATTCTTTATCACGGAAGGGTGGGTCTCCATGAAAGACGTTACTGACATAGTATCTTAATACACATTCCAGTCAGCAAAAATCATTTCCTTATATCCAAATTACTTGGTAAATGTTTTAAAGAAACAAATTGCTTCCATGCTATCTCTTTCAGTCTCTTAATGTCAATTATTTTTCTTTTCTATTTAGGCAACATAATGTACTATCATAAGAAATGTGTTTCTGACTATGTTTTAAAATTATCCATGTCTGAAATGTGTCTTTGTTATCCACTCTTTCTCATAAGCTTACCCATGCAACATAATAATTCCACACTACTGCTACCGCCAACCTGTCATGTTCGTTAAAGGTACAGATGCAATATGCCTTCTGTCTTTACCAAGGACATATATTCCTCAGTTTTTGCCTTTCTCACAGATCTATCATGTCCTCAAGTCCTTCTTGCAGGAAGGACCATGCTGATATTGCAAGGCACTTCCTAAAGTTCTTCATGCCATTGGCAGGGGAAGAACATGAAGCTGTTTCTGCAGAAGTAATTATTGGATATACCTACAGATAGCGAGCTAGATGAATGATTGTACACAGGTAGTGTTATGAAAGCTCTCCTCCTTCCACAAAACTTTCTGTATTTCTTTCCTATCTCCAGGTCAGCTTCAAAAGGCCTCCTCATGTTCTTTGAATGAACAATTCTTTCCTTCAGAAATTCTTTCCTTTCAGTAAGTCACAATGGGAAGGAGTGCTCTAAACAGTCCCTACTGCTCTGCTAAGTAGAAGAAATCAAATCAGTAGATTTGCTCATCTCTGAAAATAAGGTAGTCCTGTGCAAATTGTCATTTGAGAATGGTCCATTAACCCTTACTGCTTGGGCATTATTTGTGGAATGTTGTATGAGTCAGATCAAAACTCCACTAACATTTAATGATGAAAAGCTTGTGTCACAAGACTTTTCACATGCAGTCCATGGCACTATTCAATGTGATAGTAATGGTATGGCCTATGAGATGAGAAAGAAAGAACTGAATCAAAATAGGGTAAGATCCCCATTCACTGAATCCCTTCTATGCAAAAGAGGGATATCCAGAATCTCTTGTTGGAAGGAAGACACAGGTTCTTATTATAAAATTCAATTAGCTAATTATCGGAAACAGACACATATCTTTGCCCTTGGAAGATTCCTTCACAATCAAACAATTTGGGAGTAAAAACACTGAAGATTAGAATTCATATCTATATGAGATCAATCAACAACATATTTTTAAGCTTTACACATCTGACCATATGTAAATTCAGTTTAGTATTTTGTTGTTTTGCTTATATTTCTTTGAGTTACCATAAAATACATTAATTTAATTGAAGCCAAAATCAGTGGAGGAAATTTCTTACTCTCATAAAATTCCAAACCTGTTGGTAGCTAGGAATCCCTCGCTTGTATGTGTAAGTGCATTTTTCGTATGACAATAAAGGTTTCTTAATTTTAAATTCCCATCAAAACTACAAATGATTACCTGAAAAGCTGATCAGTGTTTTAATTCCTGTGAACAACAGCAACATCTTTCTAAAAAACCCTAATAGGTATCATCTGAAGTTAGTTTCAATGGCCATTTCAGTACTTGACAACCTGTAAACCCATGGAACTGCTTCGTCTGCCTGCAGCAGAATACACTTCTTAACTCCCAGTAATCTCTTTTCTTTAATCTAAAGTAAAAAATTTCACATTAATGAAGATCCAAAAAGAGAGCTTTTGACAATCTCATTTAATGAGAGTCACAGAAAAAGCAGTGTTACCATCTTCAGATCTGTTTAATAGTATTTGAATTCTCTTTTAAAGAACACATAAATACAGTAAATATATGAACAGTATCAGGCTACTGTGAATGCAACAAATGTGAACATACTGTGGCCATATGAACATATAATGTAGCTTAAATACTTATAATCCAGAAAAGGATTTAAAAGTAATTCAGAATAGCTATTTTTAACAAAACTAAGAATTATGACAGATATTCTTTCCATAATATGAACATTCAAATTATGAGCAAGGTTCTTTATTTTTTTTACAAGAATATACTCCTCATTTGATATCATGTAGCTTATGTAATTTTTGTTTTAAAAAAATCTGAAGTCTTTTTCTACTGAATAAGGGGAACAAGAATCATGAAGTTTACACAATTTAAAAATGAGCTTTCTGTACTTGTACGCAGTTGGCCTCTCACTTGAAAAAGAAAGTGATGAACATAATAATGTAATGTGACTGGAAAGGGTTGGAGCTCTCTGCGTAGTTGTTTGATTCTTCAAGAGTTTGGGGAGAAAAAAATCTGCATGCTCTCTGTAAATGGATGAAACTGCAATAGAGAAATATCCGTCATCCATTAATGTTCCAAAAGGGAACAGTACAGCAGCTTGAGATTTTGCCTCTGCTCAACTCAGCTACAATCTTAATTGTAGTGAGAATCTACTTTGAAAAAGAAAAAAAAAAACCCACAAATTAGTATTGATGTTGAAGCAATATGGAACAAAAAAAAAGTGTTCAGAGTTTAGAGACAGGAAATGTGGGCAGAAAGAATGATAACAAAGCTGAAGCCTGGAACTGAAGTTTTCACAAGAGAAGTTAAAGTGAGACTAGGGGACCATAAAAAGGAATTAGGAGATCACATTATAAACCAGGAGCTGGACACTTCACAAACAAAACTTGAATGTTAGTAACATCTGGAAATTTTTTAAATGAATTGAAAGACGGTATTAAGACATAAAATCTTTGTTGGAATGCTAGTTCTTGTATGAATAATTCGGGTAGATGTAGATGCTCAAATACACAACTTGCAGTTCATAGGATCTTGCAAGGATGGTTAGCTGAAAATATGAGGTGACCAGCAACCATTTATCACAAACTGAGTCTTCCAGGAAATGGGTTGGACCTATGAAATGGGTTGGACCTATGTCCAACTTAGAACTTACAAAAATTTAGAAGTTTAGAAAGTATATAAAAAACAGTAGAAAACATCATGCTGAAAAAAAAGCAAAGACTTACAATCTGAAAAGGTGTTCATCTATCTTTTAGGTAAGTGGAAGACACGCATTACAAGACTAATTAAATGCTAATTAAAATTTACCAAGGCTCAGAAAAAAAGTCAGATTATTACACATAACGTATGTAAATGCCCACTAGAACTGTATCCAGAAATATTTCCTGAGTAAGTTCTGGTAACCATCTCTGCTGCCTGGCTCTTAGCGTGCTGCAGAATTTAACCATAGGAGAGCATAAATTATTCTGCTTTGGCATCATACCATATCGAGTACTATCCAGTTAGACACTAATTTGACCAAAAAGCTTTAAGAAGAAAGAAAAGATAAGGAACTGTAACAGAAATGGAAGTAATTTTGTAGATTGACATTTCAAGCACACAAAAATGATAGTGATGACTTCTGCTATGTGGAAGCAGATCGTTTTGAACACTGAACTCTTAGATGTTAACTAGGACCATGAGATTATGGGAGTGTGGAATTCAGTGCTGAATGTCATTCTTGCCTCAAAGAAACAAAATAAACACCAGTTGCTGGTCAGGAAGATAGGAGGTGGTAGCCACAAACTTAGAAATTCAACCGTGAGTCTAGCATGTGCAAATGGTCCTAATCCAGTTCATGCCATTATGGATTGTTTTTAAAAGTGATAATTTTCACCAGAGAAAGAAAAACAACAATACTGGTAGCAATAAAGGCATGTGGTAAAATTGGTGATCATTGATCATTGGTGATCAGTGGCACAAAATTGAGTTGGAAGTCTGTGGCCTGTAGGGTTCTACAGGAATCAGTTCTGGCCCAGTCTTGTTTATCATCTTCATCAATGATCTGGATGAGGGAGAACTGCCTGATTCCCCAGAAGGCTGTGCTGCCATTCAGCAGGATCTCAACCAGCTTGAGAGTTGGGGAAAGAGGAACCTCATGAGGTTCAACATGAGGTTCAAATGCAGAGTCCTGCATCTGGGGAGGAACAACCCCATGCACCAGCACAGGCTGGAGATTCACCTGTTGAAGAGCGGCTCTGCAGAGAGAGACCTGGGAGTCCTGGTTGACAATAAACTAAACATGAGCCAGCAATGTGCCCTCATGGCCAAGATGACATTCTAGGATGCATCAAGAAGAGTGTAGCCAGCAGATTGAGGGAGGTTCTGCTCTCCCTCTCCTCTGCCCTGATGAGGCCTCATCTGGAGTCCTGTGTCCAGTTCTGGGCTCCTCAGCTCAAGAGGGACAGAGAACTCCTGGAGAGAGTCCAGTGCAGGGACACCAAGATGGTCAGGGGACTGGAACATCTTTCATATGAGGAAAGGCTGTGGGAACTGGGGCTGTGTAGTCTAGAGGAGACTGAGTGGGATCTCATTAGTATTTGTAAGTATATTAATGGTGGGTGTCAGGACATTGGGGCATCCCTTTTTTCTATTGTAGCCAGCAACAGGACAAGGGGTAAAGAGATGAAGCTGGACCACAAAAAGTTCCATTTAAATATAAGAAAAAACTATTTCACTATGAGGGTGAGGGAGCACTGGAACAAGCTGCACAGGGGGTTTTGGAGGCTCCTTCCTTGCAGGTCTTCAAACCCCTACCATTCTATGATTCGGTGAAAATTAAATACTGACATGTGGGGAGAAACCCCCAAGTGATTAGGAAAAGGTTTGCTGTGGGTTGACCAAGGCACATAATTTCAAATGCCTTTTGAGAGACTTTCCCCAGTGACAGAAAGAAAGAAACTAATTTTAAGGTCTGCCGAAGACCCCAATATACTTAATCCCCAAGAAGATCACCTAGGAAACTGATATTAAGTGATGGGTTATTGAGTGCAGAATAACTTCTGTGGAATTAATACGAATTGTTACACTAGATATGCTAAAAAATGTAGAAAACAGGGCATCTATTGGGATAAAATGGAGACAGTAATTGGGGAACGTGCATTCATCCAAGAACTGAAAATATGTAAATTGAGTAAGAAGTCTTGATAGCCAAGTTAACACATAAGCTAATTATTTGCTTGGATTCGATTTTTCTAATGACTACCTAACAAATGCAAGAAACTGTCATAGAAAGGAAGCTTGTGGAAACTCCCGTTCTAAAACAGCTCAGGTTTGCAGATCTTAAGCAATATTTTTCTAATGATGTTTTCTTTCTAGAGATCAAAGCTCTAATACTGTTTTACTTGCCCTCTTTGGGCAAGTAAATATGAAAAATTGACTGAAACCTGCGTTAAGATGATCTTAGCTGCTGTTGTTAAAGAAATTATTTGTTGCTCCATTTTAGTTTTTTCTCATAAGCAACAAATGATGTAATGGAAAATCCATCACAAAATGTGAAAGAACAGATGTAGTAGATATTGATAAGAAAAAGATAGGAGAATGAATTCATAGGGTTTCATCTCAATTTCTTCAAAGTAGTAATAAATGTGCAAACTGAAATGATGCAAGAGATTTCATAGTCAAAATAAGTTTTTGGAAGAAAAGACACAAATTAAACTGCATGGCATAAGACTAGTAAGAAAATTGAACAATACTGGCAAGTACATATGTCACTAAGGAAGAAGATGTCAAAGCCAATCTTGCATAGTAATAAATCTGCATAAAAGGTTTTGTATCCATTAGTTACTGTTCTAGACACCAAAAAGAATTTAACTTTGTTTTCTAGAGTGGAAATAGGGTGCCAATGGAAATGGTGCCAAAAGAATAAGGAAAGTTACTATCACTATTACTGGCATATCATTGTCTTTGTGGACATTTGTGTATGTATAGAGTTGTGTATTGTATACTTTCAAAAGATGTATGGTTACTTTATCTCTCTCTAACTTGTTTCCTATGTTGGTGTCTGGAAAATATATTGAACTGAAACTGAAGGCACCAGCATGAAACTGAATCAAAGACAATGATTGCCTCATTGTTACCAGGTGACTTCTGTAGCACAGTAGTGCTGTCACTCACTTTGTGGAAGTGGATCCTTTCCAAGTTGACTACTCAGAGTCAAAGAAAATCGGCAACAGTCAAACTGAGACAACAAATAACTTGTGAGGACACTAGTAGTACCACAGATTGGTGGCCTGAATCCCTCTCTGTCTCAAAAGCTGGCAATCAGTACTTGCTTGTAGCTGAGGCCCAGAAGCAGGCCATCCCTCGTGCTATAAGACAAGCTGGAGGCAAAGAAGACTGGCCTGGTTGAATAAGGAAATTTGGATTGAAATCAGAGGAAAAAAAAGGCAAATTTATGGACTCTGGAAGAAGCAGTAGATGACTGAAGTTGTAGAGAGATGGGAGTCACAAACAATAGAACAAGAGGAAATGGCCTCAAGTTGCACCAGGGGAGGTTCAGGCTGGATACTGTCCCTGGAGCTGTTTAAGAGACAGTTGGATATTGTGCTTAGGGAAATGGTCTAATGGTTGATAGGACTGGGACAGAGGCTGGACTTGATCTTAAAGGTCTCTTCCAGCTGAAATAATTCTATGATTCTATGAATAACTTCAAAAATTTTCCACATTCTTTTCCAATAGGAACTAAATGTACTGAAACTAAAAGAAGCCCCAAAGACTATTGCTGTTATTATGATATTATTTATTTTTGTTAGATTTGGGGCCTTAGTGAGATACTCACTCAATGAAAATGTCTTAACAAACCCAGAAACTTATATCTGAACTATGATCTGGGAGAATTCATATTAAGTTCAAGCACTTCAAGCAAATCCAAGTAACCATTGTGTCACTATCTCGTTTCCATTGGGAGAAATACCAGGTAGATGTGTCAGGAAGGAGAGGGGATGTAATCCAATAGACACCACAACCCTTCTCTGATAAACAAAGGAGTTAAGTCAGTGGGATCGTTGCCTTGAAACTCAAACACTGTTACATATTCCAGTAGTCCAAAGAGCATCCACTAGTCTTTATCATTCAACATTTGGTGATACAAGATAATCACAGAAGGGAGCTGAACTAGTTACTTTAGTGAAATGGTTCTTAGATGCAGACACAAGCCTAAATTCCATCTTTTCTCAGGATCCATAAAATAGCTATTAGTAAAAGTCAAAACCATATTCTTCTTATTTGGCAGAACTAAATTATCTCTTCAAATTCTGTAGCCTTCCTGAAGCGATGCAAAATTAATTCAGACTGCTTGAACTAGACAAAACTAACATAAACTAACCCTGAGCAGACTCACATTGCTGTAAATGAAAATTTGAGAAAAATGTTTGACTAAGTGAAGAGATATATATGATAAAAGATCACACAGAAGAATGTTATAAAGAAGGGATATTTTTTTAAATGGTCTAAGAAAAATCACAGGAAAGAAAATTCATGTAAATCTGAATAATTCATATGGTATTTATAAATTAAAACACCTCATATGTAGGGAATGAGTTAGGTTTTGCACAAATTCTAATTTCCTCATAAGTAGAATTCTTAGAATCTTAAAATTTGGTTCCCCTAAAATAAATTGATGTTGTATATTTTATTTTACTCTGAAGGAAAATAGAGCAAAACAATTTTAAAATTCATGCTAAATTAAAACTTTATGTGTTAAAAAACGCCACAGTTTCTAATTTTGTAAATCTATTAAAAAATGACTACTTGTCATTTTAATATTATTTATATTTTATATATATTATACAACAGTATATAATATATATGCAGTATATAATATATATACAATATATTACATCTTCTGGTTATCCACGGTTGCAGAGGTCTAATTCAAACAGATTTTTTTTAATAATATAAAAATATTGAAGACAAAGTATCTATGAAATCCAAAATTATATTTTGTCTCAATAGTTTGATATTATATTTATTTTTCGAAATAGTAGATTCTGTAATAGAGCTTTTTCCATTAAAATTTACAGAAGTGAACTTGCCTTTATTTGTAAACATTTAAAATGCTCTCGTAATTTAGTGCTTTTTGCAAACTTATTGAAAAGACTTTCCTTTTCCAGTCTGATAACATAGTTCTGAAAAATTCACTGAGAATGTCATTGAAACCCAAGGCAGTCCTCAGGGTCCCAGAGAAAGTAGCTCCCTCCATCAGAAAGTTTAATGAGGCAGTGAATTAAAAAAATCAGAAATTGTTTACATTGGAGTACATTTTTTTGGAGTTGGCAAAAGGAAAACAGTCTGTTGAAGTCATGTAATCTGTAATTTGATAAGTTATTTATTTTCTTTAAATCCTATTTGAAGTATCAACATTTCCCATATATTAGCCTGATTGGCAGAGGTGTTGTATGGCTTGGGATAAACCCCAGTAAAATTTTTCATTTCTATCTGAGATGCTCCAAGTTCAGGAGATCCCCTCAGCTGAAAAACATTCACACATTAGGAACATCTTCACATGCCTATTATCCCTTATCATCCCAGCAAGTCAAAACTACAGAGCGACAGACAGCAATATTCCTTAGTGCATATACCTGGACCTGACCTCATTTTAATCTCAGTAATTGATCTGAAAGAAACCCTAAGTCATGGGAAATAATAATTAATTGAGTAAAAAGGATATGATGATTTTCTAACATAACAAATATGACAAAAGGTATCTCATGAAAGACTGCAGGACCACACTACATCACTGTAGGCAAAACTATCTGCTTAAAATAATGACAAGTACTATCTGATAGCCAACACTTCTATGAACCATACAGCTATTTCACATTTTCCACCTTACCATTTTGTACTCTTTCCAGCTTTTTTGAAAATCCAGAGTCCCATCTTCTCGATGCTGTATAACTGTCCATCCTCCTCCAGCAATTTCCATATTGCAAAAGACCTATGCAGTAATAAAATAAGACCCAAACAGTTTAAAAAATGTTGCATTGGAATTCTGTCATCTTAGGGGAGAAAAAAAAAGTTATTTATCAATAATTGAATTAAGGAATTTTGTTTTCCTATGGATTCATGTTCTATGCCCTCCATGGTATCCTTGATCACTTCATTACAACCAGAACTCTCCTTGTGTTCAGTATAACTCTCCCAGTACTGTCTGCTGTATTTTCAATACATTAACCAAGAACATCTCTTTGTCATCTCCTTCTGCGTCCTCAGCAGAATCCTTTCATCTCCCTTTTCTATATTGTCTGAAATCACTCCCTTCCTCTTAATGAACAAGTGTATTCTTTCATTGATAATAATGTTTTCCATGGCTTTTAGCTGTATCATTCTGTCTAAGAATCTTCAGGAATTCTTACAGAAAATACACATGTAGAAGTAAAAAATGTAGAACAAGTGACATTATTCCATTTTTTTTTGTATTTTAATATTATTCACAATGTACCAGGCAGTGTCCCAAACCAGAAACAGTGTATGTCATTCTAACCTGTCTTACAGTTGATAGAGGACATAGATAGGAATAGGCTCAAGAAGTTAAGTATGTGGTACAAGCTCAGAAGTTAAGAACTATATTGAATATTTAAGATCATACTCTGCCATCATTGACCTAATAAAACTCTAACTTAGACACTGACATTCTGAGTATTAAGGATAATTAATGATTTGACAATTTTGCTGAAGCTTGATGGTATAATTGTGTCAAATTAAATCTTTTAACAATCTTAAATAATCCATATAATGATCAAAATGGATATTTCAATTTCATGTTTTGTCACTCAGACTATTCTTTAAAAAATATAGAAGATAAATTATGAAAAAATGAAAATACTGCTTGCCCATTATGACAAGTGAATATTCATTTTTGTTCCTATATTTGCATGACATTTGATTTTAAGATATAATTTTTTTGTGTTACTTTTTCAAGAAAATTTCCCTGATTTTCATTCCCATATACTCACTTGTGCCATATTGCCACTGCAACTAACCTAGATTTCGTTTGGTGGTGCTCTTGAATAGTTACATCCCTCTTTTTAAGTAAGAAGTCAGTATGTAAAAGAAGTCCCTTCTTTTGTTATCCACATCAACAAAAGTCAATTTATTCATCGCTGATCAGTAATTTACAGCTTTAAGTTGTTTTGTCTAATTAAAAGCTACTATCTAATTCAGTTAAAAAAACTCCTCTCAGTTGTCTGGAGGACTATATTCTACCCTCAGGCTAAACAATTCCATTTTTTTCCTACTCATAAACATTGCCACAGTAATCCTATGCAAGTGCTCTTGTTTCCATTTGCTCCAGGCATGCTGTGTTAAGTCCCTGTGTAGGTAGAGGACGGAAACAGAATACAGAACAGTACAAGCATGTGAACTTGATTTAGGGTAACCACAAGAAAACCAATGATTTGCTAGAGAAACATTTTGGCCTCTTCCTCTTTCAGGGAAGACACTGAGGGTTGAAACATTTATCTGCGGGATTTAATTTCTTTAGTCTGATTTACAGTGAGCATTTCCAAACAATGGATTTACTTTCCTTATAAATCATTTCAGGCTCCCATGAATCCACTGCCAATTTTTAAAGCATTAAATCCTCAACTGCACTAAGGCTGCTCACTTTAAAGACACACACAAACAAATGATGGGGTTTTCATACCAAAATATGATAAAACACATATTACAATACTTTGACGTTTTCTGAATAATATAGGACATTAAAAGATAAAACTGTATAGTGAAAGAAAGGTTTACCAGCATCACATTATTCACTAGCCATCATTGTGTGGTCTGGCACTTTCCACGGTGGTAGACCCAAACACCTGCTGTCTTAACAGCAGTGCCAAGCTGATTGTACATGTTCACTGTGCATAACTCTAGCCAACAAATGTCCTGGGCTGGCTTCTGTCCCAGGCAAGGTCAAGGCACTCAGCCATTAAGCACCTTTTAACATGCTGGGATGTTTAACCCTCTACCAGAAAAGACAAGCATGAAGAAAGTGACTTTGAATATACATGCATCTCTAGATTCTGAGTTTATCATCAATAAAATTAAACCTGATCTAGATTAAAAGACTTTGAGCATCCAAAGCGTTATGCTTTTGCCTTTGAGTAGAAATACTCAAGCTCCTAAAAGACATACATGAGATTATTTATACCTATTTTAGCTTTATGGGCTAAATTATTACAAACTTCATAATAATAATTTGGAGATAAGACCAATTTTAAAGCAAACAAAACGAAGAGGATTACCACACATTGTATTTTAAATGCATGCACACTAAGACATCAAAAGTCTACATTGCTTGCTTGGAACAACAAGATCAAGACCAGCCATTTCGGATGGTTTCTGCTATGCAGAAATCAAGCATGAAAGCAACCATGTTGGAATGATTTTTTCCACAGCATACTAGGCAAATAGGCATTTAATACTTTAAAATTGTGGTAGATATGCTGAGAGAAACCATTAATATTGATTTGTCTGGAAGTCCACAGGCAGAAAATGGAGGGGAAAAAGGGACAGCTGTATTCACGGCAGCGGTGGCAATTGTTTTTGCAGAGCCATAAAGACCCAGACATATAAACTCCACTAGCTATTAATAACACTGCATCTTTAGTGCAGTGCATCCAGAAGTTGGTAGAAATCATACTTATGAGAGGAGACAGTAAGAGTCAAATATGGTTATCTGAGGAGAGATACAGAGGTTCTGTGTGCACTCAGACCAGCCCCTCAGTCTATTTCAGCTCCTGAAAGTGAACTGGTTCTTTCAGCTTCAAAATGGTGACAACCTCATTCCTACTGCTCCTCTGCTCATCAGCAGTCTCTGCTTCGCCCGTAGCTGATTCACCTCTGCAGGAGACTGAGAGGACTATTCTTGCATTTGCTTTCATTATGGCTTAGGGACAATCATTTGTCAACACCATTTAGCATTGC
Organism: Urocolius indicus; assembly: GCA_013401255.1. Classification (NCBI taxonomy): domain Eukaryota; kingdom Metazoa; phylum Chordata; class Aves; order Coliiformes; family Coliidae; genus Urocolius; species Urocolius indicus. The sequence goes on along the minus strand of WBNH01012716.1, from coordinate 1,956 downwards.
ACACACACATGCATCAAAGTGATCCAGTTAATTATCTTAATACTTTAAGCCTATCTTTTTCTCTTTCTATCACAAAAAAAAAAGAATATTATTCATATTATTTTAAACAAAAATTAATCACTGATTTTTTTATACAGGGATGGAAGACTAATGAACTAAACTAACGAAATGTTGAAGCTGGGAATATGAAAGAAAGTTTGCAGCCTAAAATTGTAAGCATATAAAAATGAGGCATGTAAACAATATGGAGCTATAAGCACAGAAGAAAATTTTCTATGAATATATGATGGTAAAACCAGCAAAAAACTAGAACTGACAGTAACATTTGTACATATGACACAGGACTATTTTCTGTCAAATGTCAGGATTCTAGTAAATAATCCTTAGGAAATATAAAATGAAATGAAGATATTTTTTTGTAGTCAGAAGTATGACATTACTACAGATGAGACAGTTACCAGTGGCTGTGAGTATTACAGAAAGTAACAGTATTTTAGGCTTTTTAAGACATGTCAGAGTTGTGCATTGCATTGTAGTAATCCAGATAACTAACCTGGCTTTAAACAAGAGATACATCTTCGTGGAATACCTATTTGGATATTAGCTTGAGTCCCAGAGTAATCTAATTGTATCAGCATGGTGCTACCTCTGGGCTAATTGGTCCAGGCACGGTGCTGTGTTGATATAATTTTGAAGCTATCTCAGCTGGAGTTAGTTCAGCTATCTCTGCACAGCACTAACTTGCAGCCTGTCAATACAACCTTAATATCTGAAAAAACATCTGTTAAAGCAATCACACTCCTCACTTTAATACAAAGGTGCCTGGGATCAACTCTTGCTGTGTTATTGCTAGGGCAAGACAGAAACAGGTGGTAGCAGAAATACACACACACACACACTCACACATTTTCTTGCTAAAACAGGAAAACTCCAGGAAAAAATAATGCATTGATATCAGTTGAGTTGTGTTGTCATATTGATCGATAGCAGCACCTGTAAACAGAAGTGCAGCAGAAACACAGGGTGGCCTCCGTAGTGTCACTGTCCTTACATTACCAGTGAAGTGGGTTTAAGGTAAATATATTGGAAATATCAGCCAGTGTTTTCAGATAGCCATTGTATTCCATTGCAACCCAGCTTCTGGGAATGGCTTATGAACTTTTATAAGGCTAATTAAAACCACTGTCAATTTGTACATGCAGTTTGGATTTCGAGGTTACATCTCTATGTTGAGCGGAATGCCTTGTATAGAACTGCAATTATTTTTCTTGTCTTGTTCTGTGGTGCTTAAAGGAGTCTCCATATTCACCACTGTTATGCTAATCTTTGCCCATAGCACTCTCCCACATCAGTTCTACTCATAGTTTAATGAACTCAAATTCTTTAGTAAACTACAACATCTTTACATTTATTTACAGGCTTCCAATGGTCTCTAACAAAATCAAATAAAGCTTAGAAAGAAGATTTATGTATCTTAATAGCATCATAAAATGACTATAGACAACAACATTGGTAATATTTCCTATTGTTCTTCTGTTTGCAAGGTGCCATTTCACTGCAGTGAGAATAAATATATCAGACAGATGTGGTTCCCTCTCTTCTGCTGATAACACTTTCTGGACACCATTGTACTCTCCACTCCTGGGTAATCAGCTGTAGTGATTTTGTCTGGGCCACATTTTGGTAGCAGGAGGCTACACAGGTGGCTTCTTTAAACAAAGAGATGTCAGTATCATAGAATCATAGAATAGTAGGGTTGGAAGGGACCTCTAGAGATCATCAAGTTCAAACCCCCTGCAGAAGCACGTTCAACTGGATCAGATCACATAGGAACATGTTGAGGTGGCTCTTGAAGACCTCCAAGGAGGTCCCATTACCCTTTGTCCTGTTGCTAGCTACCATAGAAAAAAGAGATGTTCCAGCCTCCTGACACTACACCATTTAGATATTTGTAAA
>WBNH01012714.1:1571-44731 GCA_013401255.1 Urocolius indicus | reverse complement strand
TTGGTCAAACATGACTTCCCTTTGATAAAAGTATGCTGACTGCTCCCAATGAACCTCTTGTTCTTTGAATGCCTGGAGACACCATTCAGGATAAGTGGTTCCATCACCTTTCCAGGGATGGAGGTGAGGTTGACCACTCTGTAGTTACCCTCCTTCTTGTCCTTTTTGAAGACTGGAGTGACATTTGCTCTCCTCCAGTCCTCAGACACCTCTCCTGTTCTCAACAACTTACTGAAGATGATAGAGAGTGGTTTAGCAATGACTTTTGTCAGCTCCCTCAGCACCTGCAGGTGCATCCCATCAGGGCCCATGGATTTATGTACAGTCAGATTGCTCTCAACTGGTCCTTAACCAAGTCCTCATCAACCAAATAAAACTTCTACTTTAACCTGGCTTCTTCTGGAGTCTCGATTTCCTAAGGACAGTCTCGATTTCGTAAGGACAGTCTCTAGCAGTATAGACAGAGGCAAAGAAGGCATTCAGTAACTCTGCCTTCTCTGTATCCTCTTTCACCAGGGCACCCACCTCATAGAGGCCTAGTGTTAGTTTTATCTATAATTTGAAGAAGTCCTTTTTGTTGTGCTTGACCTTCCTTGCAAGGTACAACTCCAATGAGGCTTTAGCTTTCCTAGTTGCCTCCCTACATCCTGCCTGGAAATGGCAGTGTTTTTCCACACAGTGTTGGGCATCTATCACCTTAGTGCTGGAAGCAGTACTAGGAGCCAAGACCTGTGTGTGGTCTGGTTTGGCTTATTTATATTCAGATGTTATGCTCCAGTTCTTCTCTGGCTTTATCATATCCCAAGTACTGAAAAGAGGGAAATCACAATATCAAAAGTAGTAGAATAGGACTGTTGAGTGCTGTATTTAATTTTGCATCTAACATCACAAGTTTGCAGTACCCAAAAAATTGGTTGTATAATTTTTTTTGCAGAGTAGATTACTGGTGTTTTGCTCAACTCGTTAAAAAGTGCAAGGACACAGCAGGCCCACAGCAATGTCACAAGGCCTGGGGCTGCGTGCTGTATTCCTGCAGCACTCATAGAGCAGGAAGCTTAGCAATATTTCTGTATGCACCCACAGACACACTTTTTCTCTTAGCTTACGTTGTTGCTGAACATAGTCTGCACAGCCTCCATCACTCTTGTCACAATTCTTTCCGAAATGAAACCAATGCTGTCAGAGAAGAACAAATCCCACAGACATCTTTGTGTCAGCTCTGGGCAATGATGCTACTCTCATTCCCCTCCTGCTGTCTTCCAGGCACATCTGGTAATATGAAATTGCAATGTAAATGCCAGTGAAATCTGATCAGGCACAGCTGGCTTCCTGGTGAGGGAAGGTCATTTCCTAGGGGAAGGAGGAGAGCTGAAGTAAGATTTATCCAGGGACTGTGTGGTCAGAAGGAAATGTACATCTGAGTGTGTGCGCTCCTGCAAAGAGGGTGGGTGTTTGGTCTCACAGTTTCCATGTTTTCTCCCTTTCCTTTCTGCTTGCTTTCTCTGCCTTTTGAGGAACCAAGAAATGTAGGTATGACATGCCTACCCATTTGAAGCATTACAGTAGCCTATCTGACCTCAAAAGACCTGTCATGGCACAGTTTTTGCTGGAGGCTATATATGGATGAGTTATTCTCAATGGGAGTATGAGAGTAACAAATAATTTCCACACAGAGACCTGAGAAATCACATTATGGAATGAAAGGCCAATGGAAAGTCAACAAAGTGGCCTTGGGCCTCGGCAAACTCTTGTCCTGGATCAGAGAGTTTGAGAAAAACTAAGTTTGAGAAAAATAGACATGACATGAATTTCCTTTTCTGCTCCTGTGGTGAAATACTTTTGTTCAATATAAAAAGAAATATTAGTCGTTTTGCTGAGATTATCAATTTGTTGGGCTAGTAAAAGATAAAGCCAGAGGTTTTGTGTCTATCACTATGGGAGACTCTTCAGGGTCTGGGCAGGCTGCTATTCATGAGCTGCTTCTGACTGAGGCACCTGGCCGTGGCCTGTGTCTGGGAGACACGTCCCAGACGTGCTATGCCATGTGTCGTTGATGGTCCTCAGGCATGGGCACTGTGCGTAAAGGTTGAGTACTTTGAGCAATAACGTGGTCTTAGTTTTAGTCTTTTAACATGTGAAAGAAATGACATTTAATGTAACTAGTTTCTAAGAGGGATGTCAATCTTCTTAATGCAGAGTATATGCAATTCATTATTCATTTTGGTGAAATGCAGAGTGCACCTTGCTGTGCAGGCCAGCTGCTCATTTATAAAAAATGATTACACATTCTCTAAAGCCATCTCTAGGGAGCAGCTAAATTGCATCCATCCCAGCTAAAGACTTTGATATCCCTGTGCCTGAAGAATATAAATAATAACCAAGAATAAAAGACAGGCTATATTCTCATTTTGATGCTTGTCACTGTTTTTCTTGCCTCAGAAAGTTTTATGAAATGTGTTTCTGGCATGTAAGCTGTCATTAACCTCACAGCAGGAGCAACCCAAGATGTCTTGGAAAGTCAAGGCTACTTTTATTGTGAAAGAAGGTAATGATTACACTGCTCAGTACTTTTTTTTTCCCCATAATGGTCAGGTCCTTGGTTCAAGTAATATAATAGTGGCTCCTTTATTCTGTTGTTTCATTCTGTCTTAACCATAAGCTCCATGAAGTGTAAAATCGAGATGGAAAGGAAAGGAAGGAACATTCACCTTGCTCTGCATAATGCACTTCATTTCAGGTATGAAGTCCCTTGGGTAGGAGGGATGCTGCAGGCAGGGCCAAAGATGGTGTACCTGACCTTGAGCTGCTTTGGAAGCCACTGAGCTTTGAAGTTGCATGTGCACATCACCTTTCTCTCAAAAAAAAAAAAAAAAGAGGCTGGAAGGAAGATGGGAGGGGAAGGGCTCCTGCCCATCTGGCAGTGCAGAGAATATTGCTGATGTAGACCAGGCTCTCAGTGCTTCTTTCGGTCAATGATAGCACTGAATGTTGGGCTTTCAGAGATGGATGCTGAATTTGCAGATAACCCTGAGAGCTTAAAGTACCTTATGAATTGGTGGTGATAACACTGTACGAAAAGAAAGCTCCATTAGTCACTAGCATTTTCTCTACAGTCCTGTATTTCACAGTGATTCTGTAATTAGGGAAGTTCTAGCAAGAAACCTAATAATCCCTGAGTGATAGATTGTGGCATATGTTGTTTATGCTTTCCAAAGCCATTTATAGTCTTTGGCTTTCAATTGGTGTCTTTCAGCTCAGAGGAGGGTGTAGCATGGTGCAGGATGCTGGGTGGGAGCTGCCAAGGTCCAAGGCAGAGGTATGTAGGCTGCTGATGGCTACAGACATTGGCTGTTTGAAGGGGTAGGGTTAGCCCTGCCATGGGAAGAGCTGACACTGCTTCCACACTAGCTGCTCCATCTTTCCCACCTTTTTGATTCTGCACTTAGTGGAAATGGAGGCTGGTGAGTTCTGGTGGTCTCGGTAGGTAACTCTCCACTGCTCAGCTTGCTCAGGAGACCTTATAATTCGTTACTATTAATATGTTGAACATTTTTCAGAAAAATGCATTTGTTGTCCCAGGAGTCTCATATGAATGCCTATGTGAAGACTGAGTCTGATCAGATCAAAAGACAGGTACAAGTTCAGACACAAGTTCAATGGAAATTATTTTCTGACCTGGAACGAAAGGCAAAGCTATTTTCCTTTAAGGGAAAAGTGGCAATGAAACATGCTAGCTTGTACAAATAACAATTGAAACTCTTTGTTCAAGACTATTAAAAGCATCACTTGTATCTGAAATTTCAGCTGCTGTAAGAAAAAGCAGCCATGGCTGACAGCCTCTTCGAAGCTGGCCAATTGCTTTTAATAGCAGGGCTTCTCATACTTTTCCTTCCTAAACATTATTGTTGTTACTAAAATATAAACCTCAAAAACCCCCATCCTAAGCTTGACAGAACTGCTGACTCTGAGGGACAACTGGCTGAAGCAGATATAAAGCAGGAATCTTCCTATATGTCACAAGGAAGCAAAATTCTGTCTCGGTGCTGCAAGAAACCCTGCTGGGACAGGGGACTGGCTGGGAAGCTCTCCTAGTTTTAAAACTAAAAAAAGTTTTGGAGTTGGGCCTGTTGCTGTTGACTCAAGTATGCCTGGCATGCCTGAGTGGCCTGTTTGTGGTGATGTACTCTTAAACATCCTCTAACCTGATGTAGTGAAAGTGCGCGCTGCCCTTCTCACTTAACAATGCCAAATGAGGGCTTTTACTCCAGAGAGGAGGAAAGCATTGCCAGGGTCACAAGAGAGAATTTGAATGATGGCACTTGTTGTGACTTCAGTATGAAAAAACTGCTCCAAGAACATCTTTAGGAGTCAAAAATGGGCTTAGTACATCTTGGTCTAACTTTAGAGCAGCTATGCTTTCTATGAGTTAGTGTTAACAGGATGGGCTTTCATAGCTGCTGATTGCGCAGAACAAATTTTAGCAATTGGATTATCCTACTTTTCTCGGTGTCTTCTCTTTAGTGAAATACATTTAGCAGTGCAAGCTTTTAAGAAAGGAAGTAGAAAAATAGTTTAATATACTCCAGCTGTTGCTAATGCAATCTCATTTTGGCTTCATCTGTCAGAGGACTAATTCATCATGAATCAAAAATATGTGTCAACAATGCATGTTTCTTTCCATTACAGCATGGTCAATGCCAGTCTGCTCTTTTGAGGATTCAAAGCTAGCTAGCAGTCTGATTTTACTCTTCCTTGATTCCTGTTTGCAAAATTTCAGGTCATTGAAAGCTCTGGGAGCTCAGTTATTAGAAAATTAGTGCAGTGTCTCACTATTCTGTATTTGTAACATAGATGCAATTCAGACCATTATCACTGATATTACTGCATTATTGCATTTCTTACAATTAGAACACGACTTGAAAGAGGGTTCAAACCTAGCCTCAGTTAATGTGTGAAGACAACACAGTCTAAGCCTAAGTGTTAGAAACTAAGTCTAAGCCTAAGTCTAAGTGTTAGAAACTTGTAATTCTGGCACTGCTGGAATTTCATACTTACTGATCTGTGATGGTCCTCATGTTCCACACTGAGCAAGCATGATTTATTGCAGGTTTTCTCAGACCTATTAGATTTTAAGGGGTTGACCCACCAAACACCTTAAATATGAGAATACTTGGCTTTGAGCCCTCTGTCATCCTTGGCCCAAGTCAAGCTCCGAGAACATGAAGCTGATGGAGACTTAGCAGAAGCAACGTTCATGGAACTCAGCAGACCTATTGTGCCACTAAATTGATTGTGCCAGAAAGGAAAAACAATCCACTCCCCAAACAACTGTCCTCCACCCTGCTCTTCCACCATCTCCCCAAATTCCTTACAACAAGCTGAATGTGGGCACATATGTTTGCTTGGAGTCCTCAGCTGTGAGCCAATTTTGCATCTCTGAGCAAATTAATGTCTCTGCCTCATTTAACAAAACAAGTACTTCTGCCAAACTTCAAACCTGAGTATCTGTGCTTGGATCTAAAAGGGAGGGAGGTATGTCTGCCACTTGAAGAGAAAAAAGAACTGATATAGCTTTGACATGCAAAAGTTGGGTGATTAGCACTGCTATCCAGTATGAACATTTCTGTGCCCAAAATGTCTTCTTCGGGAATTTTGCCATTAGTACAGGACCTACAAGACTAGAGTTCACAAGTCAGATAGTCGGGAAAAGTCCCAAGAGGAAAACTGGAATTGAAATATGAAATGAAGTGTTATGATCTTGTTGGAATTAGCACTTATGTTCTCCTGCATGGGACCAATTTGCCACTGCTCACTGTTAGGTTTGTTATGGAACATGTGTCTTTGTGGTTAAATCCAGTGTTTCAAGAATATGGAAATGCTGTGATCTGCCATTTAAAGTGGTCCTTAGGTGCCTAATGTCCTTTGGGATCTTCTGAGAAGTAATATCAGCTTAATCTTTTAAACTTCAAGTCCTTTAAATCTACTTCTAAACTGTGAGAGATGTGGGAATCACCTTGAAGGCTCCTTTCTTTAGCCTCATTCCTAATTAAGTGCTGTGGCACTTCAAATGAGGAAATTTGATGACCCTGTGCCGCTCAATATTTGCCAGGTACAGGTTTTCAAACAACATGTTTTTATTATTTGGAGGCCAGGCGGCATTGAGTGTAGCAGATTTAGTTGCAGTAACCTTTTCTAAAATTATCCTGCTAATAAATTAGTCTCTCAGCAGAATTGTAGCAGAGCTATGTGCAATCCCATGCTGTACTGTCTTCTGTTTCAACACACAGGTAAATTCAAGGGCTGAGCTTTTGATTTACATCTCTCACATTCTTGATTACTGAGAGATGGTGGGGGAAACTCAAAGAGTTTGTGAGAGGGAACATTAGCATTATATTTATTAACAAAAAAAAAAAAAAGAAGACCTCCAATGTAACTCAGTCACACTTATGAAGCAGTGCCATAAATTTGCCTCTTTGCTAACTCTGCTTTCAGTCAGGCACCAAATCCTGCGAATTGCAGTGCTATGTCAGCATGCAGTGTGCTTAATAACACTGTGTAAGGCTGCAGGTACACAAAAACCTCTCTTCCTATCCCTTGCTGGGAGCATATGCAGGGAGCATAAGGCAGCAGCCAAAGATCTTAAAATGGGGTATTAACTCTCCACATTTGCCACAAGACCTCAAAAGATTGATTTAAAAATTGGTAAGGCACAGTAATTATGATTTTTTACCTCAGTCATAATCTTGGTATTGCAGTTTTTATATTAAGAAGAGATTATAGAAATCAAAGAAATTGCATCAGTGCAGCAAAAAAAAGGAATTATTACAGAGCTGGGTTTCTAAAACTTAAAGAAGCTTTAAACAATCTGTTTTAAGATGCAATTTGTATTTAGAATGTAATATGGGTTTGGTGTTTTTTTTAATATAAAGGGAATAGAGCACTAGATCATGTAAAAAAATAAACAGTAAAAGGCTTGCATATGTCTTTAGATTGCTACACTGCTCTGCACTGCAAATGCTTGTAAATTTTGTTTCATAATACATGTTTGTTTTCAGTGCTGAGCTTGTTAACACAACTCTGGATTGAAGGGAAATGTGCAGCATAAGAATCTCAAAACCGCAGAGGGAACCCCCAACCCCCAAGTTCTGTGCCTGTTTCCATTTGCCTCTTCCCTTCTGACCACTCCTTCTTTCATCAACTTCTGATAGACAAAAGATAACTGAAAGTGACATACAAATAGTGACTCAGGATCACACAGACATCAACTCCAGAAATTGTCAAAAAATACCAATAAAATGGATTTTTTTTCTTTCTGAAAGTATTTTGAATGTAGCTGTTTCCAAGACCAATGTTACTACAGTTGATGTTCCACTTGATTACAGAAACAAGTGAATAAACACAATCTGTAAACAGCAAATAAAGTGAGACAATTTGATACAAATATTTTACATTTATTGTAAGAGTACAGTAAAAAAGGGACTGCAGGCTCATTAGTGGTAACTAGTCCACAGGAAAAGACAAAGGACTATTCAAAAAAGGTCTGCAGTTTACAACAATAACAAAATTCTGTTTTGTAATGGCCTAAGAAAACAAAAAGTTAGCTTGAGTTCAAAAGTGTAACTGTCAAAGTGTATAAAAAACTGGCAAATAAATAAAGTTAAAATGCATATCTATTTAAAATTATAAAGGACAGGCAACTAGCAACTGTCATTTTCAGACTTGATTAAAAGCCAGGTAAATTTGTAAATGCCATTTCCTTTTCTTTAAACGTGTACTTTTGGGAAGAAGCACCCATTTCCAGTGTTACGTCTTACTGATCTGTTTCACAAATATATTATTTTTAAACAATCATAGAATCACAGAATGGTAGGGTTGGAAGGGACCTTTAGAGATCATCTAGTCCAACCCCCTGCCAAAGCAGGTCCACCTAGATCAGGTCACGTAGGAACCTGTCCAGTCAGGTCTTGAAGACCTCCAAGGAAGGAGACTCCACAACCTCCCCGGGCAGCCTGTGCCAGGGCTCCCTAACCCTCACAGTGAAACATTTTTTTCTTACGTTGAAATGGAACTTTTTGTGTTCCAGCTTCATCCCATTACCCCTTGTCCTGTTGCTAGATACCATTGAAAAAACTGATCCCCCAACCTCCTGACATCCACCATTTAGGTATTTGTAAATATTAATAAGATCCCCAAACAATGAGAGCATAAAAGGTGCTTTACCTGATACTAAACTTGCTGGTGCTTACTTTGGCACAAAAGTAAATAGAAACCCAGACACATTTGCAAATGGTATCTGTGCCCCACTCAAGGTTATTGGTGTCAAAAACCCTGTGTGTGTCAGCAGGTCGGTGAACCGACTCTCCCTCCTTCCCAACACCTGTCCTCCATCCTCAGCTGCCTATGATTACACAAAGGAAAAGTAATACATGCAACAGAAAAAAAAACAGCAGTCCTGCCAACCTCAGTCCAAGTTTCATCTCTGGAAGTCATTTGAACATGCATATATAACGCATAGTCAATTCATTAAAAGAAGGGACAAGACAGGTGTTTATTGTTGGCTTTCTGTCCTCAACATTTCTCTGTAGGAGTCTGCTTGCCTTTTGTGTCTCGTGTCATGAGCCTATTTCACAAAATTTTCCTATTATATGTTAGCATTTTGGGAAGCTTGGTGAGAAAAAAAACAAGTTGACTTGTCAGCTACAGGCAATAATACAATTTACAGTGGAAACAGGTATCATTCTGCTGGTTGTTCTGCCCATTGAAGACTTTGAATCTGTGACATGACCAAGCAGGAGGTGTAAGGAAAGAAAATAATGCAGAGACTCTCATTGTATATCACATTTTTGCTTTTCATGACAAAGAAAAACCTGTGATTATTTCTCCTTCAGCACAACAACTTCTGGTGAGGTGATTTAAGGAATTAGCCACACTCAGAGATACAGCAAACTTACAGCCTCCAGTGGATTTATTAGTGACTAACAGAGTGCAGGTGAATTATAAAGAGAGGCCGTGCAGACTGCAAGACCTTCTCTATGGCATTCTGCTGCATCCATGCTATGTTATCAGAATTGCTGACAGCACCTGAATTGGCTACCTGAACTAAGCAGTTCCCTTCTCTGATAAACTTGAGAGGAAAGTAGTTACAGATATCTTAACCAAAGAATTCTGCTGTCCAAACCATGTAACAGGAATTTATTGAAACAATTACTTCAGTGATATTTAAAATGCATTACGCCATATCAACTCAGACATCCCGTAAAAGATCAGTTCTCTGCAGACTTCTGCTGACTTCACAATGCTTATCTTCTGAAGTCACCAAGTCTCAGCATTTCATGGGTGGGGAGGAGGGCATAACCACCAGTATACGTATCACAGAATCACAGAATATATTATACAATATATAGAAGTCAAACTTCTAAAAGCAAAATGGATGTCAATCATGAAAATTAATACTATTTGGAAAGGCCTGCTAGGAAAAAGGAAGCTTACAACAAGGTTTAGCTGGAATTAAGTCACTGTTAATTTTACAGATAGTTTGTATCTGGTTTGAGAGAAAAATAATTTCTTCTTCAAGGAGTATATTTAGCTTTGTATTGTTCTCTAGTGGTAGCAGAATGCTCTGCATTGTATGTAAGGCATGTTGCATTTCTGATGTCTTCTACAATTTGGTCAATTCACTATATATTTAGAGTTTGCAACTTGATTAACATGTGCTTCACCTTGATTTACAATCATACCAATTTTCATACAAACACATTGCCACAGCTATCAAGGCGTAACATCACTACAGTATTTCCAAGCCAATCAAAAGCACTGATGTATTTCAATTTTTCTGTCACAAGGGTAGCTTTTTTTAAAGTACGTGAAAGGGCACCATCACGGTACATGGAGCCTTCAGAGTTAGGAAATATCTGGCCAGACAACAGGCCAGAGTATTACAGCAGAGCTCAGCTGGAACTGTAAGCTTACTGCAGCCCTTTTTGAAGAATAAAGAGAGTCTTTAAGAACTGAAGCAAAAGATCAAAGTGAAATAGTTTATGTATCAGTACTCCAAGAATTTTGCATTATTACTGCATTTAACAACTATGGAATTCTTTATTTCTTGAGAAGGATTTGGCTGACTTTATATAAAGACAGTACTGTGCATCTTTTTCTTTTCAGTGGTAGAAACTTCTGGCTCATACTTTCAACGGCTAATCTAGAACGAATTGCTGATTTGTCTGATTTTTCTTTTAAAAAGCATAATTGCCTTAGATTCATGAAAGGTTTCAGTGGAGAAGCATGCACTGTCTCTCCTACCATACTCACAAAACTTACGTACTATCTAAAAGCATTTGTAGTTCTAAAATGACAGGACAGTTCCAAATAGAGGCAATTTATGAGTACTATTTTTCAAGCCTTCTTTGCTAGTTTGTATGTGAATCCTAGGTCATCAGACCACATTTATCTATAAACACACAGCCAGTTATTGCAAATTTTATTAACAAAGCATTAGATTCTGGGAGGACAGAAGAAGAAAGAATGTAGTTCATGGCACTTCTATGTTTTCACTTTATGACCTCAGTGCACTATATTTGTGGGCTTTATTTACCCATTTTATGGTAAGTATGGCTAACAGTTTTTGACTTAGAGAAGGCATACATAATCTGAGCTCTATAAATGATCTACTCATAGCCATAATTTGAAACACCTGCAAAATAACCATGCACATAGCTGGCAATCTAATTAGTCCTTTATCTCATCAAACAAACCCTCAAATCATCTGAAAATTCTAATTCAAGTCTTGCCTAGATGATGTCTGAGAAAATGATGTCTCAGACAATGATGTTCTACAACAGCTGATAATATATAACTTCCTGAAAATGGAAGAATTCAGAATTTACATCCAAGTTCTGTAACTCTACATAAATTCCAGTTAGAATTTTATGTAAAGACACCAAGGGACATAAGGGTAACTTATGGTTACTGGTGGAGATAGCATTCTCTTGGAGACAACAGAAAATGTATCTCTGAATCTTCCCATTTTATCGATTGGTACTACGTATGAAATTCAGAACTAGCTTTTGCTTATTTGACACGAGAACCTAAACCATGTTGGCTTCTGGAGTTCAAACTGTGAAATTTTGGATGCTCTCCTGATTTAAAAACATCCAACTTTCAGCTCCTGTTCAATGGGGTGCTTATTATAATGAACACAGTGACTCTGATAATCCACTGTGGAAGTTCAGGAAAATGTGGGAGTTACCAGTCAGAACTGGCTGTATTTTTTAATTAGGAAGTCCTTCCTTCTTTGGTCTGAATAAAAGAGTTTGGTGTTAATAATGCATTAATATGCAATAATGAAAAGTATGTAAGAGACGGAAATCATAGGTGCCTTCTAAATTATTAGGAAAGAAACTGTCACAATACTTTAATATTCTTTACTGAAGTTAACAAGCTTGATAGGTTTTCTGAGGTTGATGCATTTTTCTTTTAGTTGTTAATGATGACTGTTTAAGGACTGCTTTTTTTTAGTAAATCTGCAGAATGAAACTAGAAGAAAGCACTTTAAATATTTTAAAATTTACCACAACACTCTTAAAAACTCATTGTTGTTTAGAACTTCAGAAATACTGGACTTGCTCTGTAGTTTCTGAATAATAAATAAAGCCCTACATTCCTGAAAGTGAAGGACTGCATGAGTATGATTCGAAGAAGAAAAAGAAATCTACCTATGTTGATATACTGACTTTGCCTACCAAGAATGCTTCCAACAATATCATGTCCTTTTGTGCTTTAGGGGAAGAAAAAAAAATTGGTGAACTCTCTTTTAATAGCAAACTATTTTATGCTTAGTCATAAAAATGTTATACATCCAAGGGCACTGGCATAACAAACATTTCTATTGCCTACAAACAGGACAGCTGTTATAGAAAGCGGATTCTCTCAATTAGCTGCTTTCTTTTTATCCTATATTTATAATGAGTTATCATTATTTGTGACAACCAGCCATTTTCAGAACTGCTGCTCTTGAATATACTTGACAACACTATTTACACACTAACTCACCTCTTCAAATATTGCACTGCTCAAGTGCTTCAGTGGCACTGCCATTTAGAAGGTATGAGAACAAGCACAACGGAAACAGGGCTAGTAGTTAATCACTATTGTTCATATTGCAGCAGAATATCTGGGAAAATTTGAGGATGGGAGTTTATAAATGATTGTGAGAGTTTGTTACTCTGTAACCTCAGGAAAAGGTGTTTCTTTCCTTCAGTATCTTTACAATGGGTACAAAAGAGATAACAAAATAGTTGTAAGAGAGAACTTCTCAGTCAGTTTTAGTGACGTGCCCCTGGGATTTTAGTAAGCATAACAGATGGTCAAAGAGTTATTTTTTTTCTAACTGAACTGATGCCTATTTCAAGAATAATAAAAAAATTTCTTGCTGCTGTAAACATCCCATGTACTTTAAAGTTCTTTAAACAGGAGTGTGATATGAATTACAAATGTTAACTACTTCAGAATAAGATATGAGTACAATTTTTATCTTGAGTCAATATAGTGACTTGTTAATTTAAAACAAATAAATCAGTATTTTATTTTACAAAAATAAAACAGAATTACTTTGCTGTCAAGAGGGCAGATAGGAAAGAAACAATTCATCTCTTTCATGGAAGAAGAACATTAACTCTTCAGAGAAGCTATGAATGCTGAAAGTGAAGACACTGTTATCCTTACTTGCAGAATTCAGCAATGCATAAAAAATGACCTGCAGTGGGATGAATCTTTCCAAATGATTCCTTAAATCTCAGTACACTTGCATTTGTATTAGCATACTAGCAAATTAAGGCACAAACTTTGTATTACACTACTTAAAAGCATACAAACTAACAAGAATGTTTTCTGTTGCTCTTGAAAAATATCTTTGGGCTACTCTGAAGTACAGAACTAAGTAAATATATTTGGTATGCTTATAAGGAAGTTTAATGTTTCATGGGTATGCATATGGTTCCTTAGCTCCAAGAAAAAAAAAATTGCTTAAGAAATGCAAGAAGCACTCACCATTCCTTATACTTGGATGCTGACAGTTCAATCTTAAATGCACATAATGTCCTCTTGCATGACCATTCACTGTTTTATTTGGACACTGACTCCAATGTGAAAACATAAACTCTTATAGACTACACATAATTCTGGTCACACATAGTCCTTCAACATTTCCACTCAGTACTAGAAATACACTTGAGAGCACAAAAATGTTGTGGACGACAGAAAAGTCAGCTTAACAGAAATAAAAATGTCATGTAGCCACTGACTTCACCACATCTAAATACTACTGTAACAATAAAACATAGAGTTAGTTATTATTCCAGATGCTGTTACTTATGGTCCCTGTTTCTTACTTGCATTGGCAGCAACTGGCATCCCTTGATCTGAAAAGTTTTAGCTAATTCCTTGTAAAATTTTCAGCACCTTAGCTCTGGAGCTCAGGTCAGGATACTATAACTTGTTCCTATTTTAATGTAGTCCCCTAGAAAATATTTCCATCTGCAAACAAAACCCAGGGCCAGAGTAATAGACTATACATTTCCTCCCTCCCCTGTCTAGTCTTTTTATTTTGTTAGAGTTTGGTTTTTTTTTTTTTTTTTTTTTTTTAATATGCAAGGTTTTTATTCCTGCTGGCATCTAAAACTTAGCTATACCCAGTCTTTTGAAATTTGATTGCAATGATTTAAAAAGTTAGAAGGTTAGTACTATTACTCTGCCTTGCTCAGCCTGTCTGAGGCTTTAAATTTATTCCTTTATTCTGTTCCTTTCAACAATTTCCTATGCCATAAGGAGTATTTTCCTTTGGACACGATGCATGGAATATACTTTTGCCTAGCATACACTTTTGTAGGCTCCAGCTGCACTCTGAGAATTATTACCAATATAAGGAAAAAAATTAAGATCAAAGCAAATCTAGCAATACACTTACTTTTCCTCCTCTAAGATCAGTATTTGTTATCTTTTGCCACCGTTAGTAAACCTCTTACTGTTGATCTACTGTTTTTTCCTATGTTGTGGAAGGCCAATGATTTTCAGTACTTCTTAACATGTGAAGACTTAATTTTGGATTTTCTATTTTGTAAGTAAACATAGGTGATTGTAAGGGAGACATATTACTGAATTCTGATGGTTTTGTAGGAAGAAAAGGCATGGCTTAGGTAAACCACCTCAAAAGTCAAAAGTATTTACTACAGTATAGTAAGAAATGCACAAGTAACTCAATTGCCTACAAAAGAAAATTCTGGATTTCACTGTTCAGTAAGCACATTTGCATCCAGAATCTAACTGACCGCCATCCTTAAAACAAAGTAATATTTCAAAATATCTGTAGCAGAAAAAAAAATTAAAAATACTAAAGTTTCTAGTTGAAGTACTTGTCAAAACCATCTTCAGTTTTAAGGCCAACATACATGCCAGTCACCACATGCTGGTGCTGCTGGTGTTGACATACGGGACAGGGATATCAAGAGTGAGAACAGAGCTTAAAATAGAAAACCTCTGAAAAATGTCACTAGTAGTTACTTGCTGTAAAACAGATAGAAGCCATAGTCTCTTAAATCTATAGTATGTGCTTTTCTATTTACATGTAATCTAAATGACAGTATTATTGTGACTGAATATATAGTATTTCGCAGTGTATGTCTTTAATGCAAGTGTTGACATCATTCAAGATGGTAATCATTCAAGATGGTACACATGTATATAAACCCCCAGCTGCTTTCAAAGTAATCCTAGAAGAATACTGCAAATAATGTTGTATAAACGCCATAGTGTTTGAAGGGAAAAATTACTTCAATGGAAAATGAAGTCCCACACATTGATTGTGGCACTTATCACTATGTTACTTTCTTTTTGATTGAAGACAGCTCTTTTTGAATCTCACTGAATTTTGGCCGGTTTTCTGGTTTGTAGTCCCAGCACTTCTGCATTATTTTATATATTTCCTCTGGACATTTTTGTGGTGCTGACATTCGGTAGCCTAGTACACAAATAAAAGAGGAAAACATTTACACTGGAAACTGATGCATCTTGACAAATCTAACAAGAAATGATCTAATTTCAAGGTCACTGGATTACAAGAGACTCTTTAGGGTAATAAGAGGAAACAAGACACGTAATTATTAACTAATCAAACCTCAGGTACCAACAACATTTAAGTTGAGCTTGGTAAATTGTCAGTATCCCCAAGGACAGCAACTTGCAGAGATTTGTTTCCTGTGTCTTAGGAAGTAGCTACCCTATACATTTTAATTGTGCTTCCTTTTTCTCCACAATGAAAAATAAATAATAAAAATTGTCAGTAAACCTCTTTGCTCTTTTTCAAATTGGATCAACTTTTATTGTCATGCCTCTTTTTTGTTTCCTTAAGAAGTACCCTTCCCACTGGCACTTTATTTACCTGTCTTCATAACTCTTATATTTTTTTCTTATGATCTTAACTTTCTTATGCTTCTGGTTTGCTTAGATAGACAGTGACTTTTCACACCTCTCTGCTGCCACCAGCTGCAGGAGATCTCTGACTTGGTGATGAGCAGAAGAGTCAGTTAAGTAAATTAACAGCTTTGAATGTTCAGCTTGGAGAAGAGAAGGCTCAGGGAGATCTCATCTATGCATATAAATACCTGAAGGAGAGTGCCAAGAGGAGAGAGCCAGGCTCTCTTCATTGGTGTCCAGTGACAGAAGCAGAGGCACACACTGAAACACAGGAAGTTCCCTCTGAACATTAGGAAACACTTTTTCAACCGTGTAGGTGATTGAGCTCTGGCATGAGCTGCCCAGGGAATTGGTAGAGTCTCTGTCTTTGGAGATAGATATTCAGAAGTCCCCTGGACATGGTCCTGGGCACCTGGCTCTAGATGGCCCTGCTGGAGAAGCAGTTAGACCAGATGACATCCAGAGGTCCCCACAGACCTCAGCCCATCTGTCACTCTGTGGTTCTATGTAGCTATCTGAGCAAATGATAGGCAGTGGACAATAAAGTCAGGTAGCATGTAGGACTCTGCATCTAAATGCAGCCCCATGACTCCACACTTACTGCACCAGTGTCTGTGTCTCTGGCCTCATACAGGAGAACCTGATAAATATATTTCCTTTGTTACATTGCATGCCCCTGCTCTTATAACGCATGCAATGTCAAAGGAGAATGGCTGGGTTTTAGGACACTCACAAACAAGATAATACGAAATTATCTAAAAATCCTTTCCTCCACAAAGTTTCCTATAGAAACTAGTCCATTGAAACAGAGCAGTAACTACTAAAGTGAAGTGATTCTATATTGTTCTTTAGATTTGAAATTACCCTGGTTTAAAGAAAGCACTCAAGTGACTAAATTCAGTGAAGGCTCTTAACTGATATAATAATTGAGATAGACAAGAGAATTTGCAGTATCTTAATTGACTCTCCTAACAGAAGAGTTATTATACACAAAAAATCAAGAAAACAGGCTGATAAAAGAAATTAAAATTCCATGGAAAAAAATATCAGGAAAAAGAATTACTGATGGGCCAATGGGACTACTTTGTCTACAGTGTAAATAGCTCAAAAAGCATAAATGTACTTCTTAATCTTTGAACTTTATCAAGAGATTACAATTCTCAGTAGATTAAAACATAATCTCAGTATTTAGGTAGTAAGAGTTCTCTGCTCTGGAAAACACTTGATTTTTTGATTTGGCCTTTTAAAGAGAAACTTTGAGGGTCTGCATAAATCAGCAAACTATGTTTTGGTTTTTTGTTGTTTATTTTTAGGGTTTTTTTAAAATAATTTAGTAGTTTCACTAGCTTACAATCTGTTGATGAATTACACAGTAGTACTATGAATAGGAGCTGTTCTGAAACGTCACTAAAGATGATGAAAATAAATAAAAGTCCCCAAATCCTGCTCACAGTTATTTACTACTTTAAATAAAAGCTTTTTGATTATTTTGTAAAAGAGAATTGTGGCTTTCAACACTCAACTGATTCACCATTCTCCACCATCAGATTTTCAGAGAAGATAGAATGATCTAGATTTTTTTCTTCTGGAAGTTTAGAATATTTATACCTCCATTAGCATAATCTTAAATAATGTATTCTGGTCAAGCCTCAGCTTTGCAGAGCAGTAAATCCCTTCTCTTCATCTCATGTTCTAGTTCTGCAACAATGCAGAACTAGTCAGCATGCTGTTAAGTCATGAGTTCTTTAAGGCATCGGTCAGTATATTCCTTTTTTTTAAGAAGCCTGTGTATCACACCACTCCTCCCAGAAAACTAGATTCAGCAATTTAAAATAAATATCCCATTTTTGCTAAAGTTCCTGCATAAGTCTTACAATATTTCTTTGCTCTTTTATACCGCCTGTACTACATCCTTTCACACCCTGCAAGTAAGTACCTTTTTCTACTTGCTCTCGTGCTTGTTGGTTGGTCATTCCAGGGTATGGACAAACTCCTAAACTGAACGTCTCCCACAAAAGGATTCCAAAGCTCCATACATCACTCTCAGATGTGTATCTCCCTAAGAAATGGACAGAAAACACTCAGTTGAATGTACAGAGAAATTAACATTCCTGACAATTATGGCCTGAAATTTTCTGTTGTTATATTGTCAAGCTTTAAGCAGAACAAAACTGTAGCTACTAATAATACGTTCTGCAGACACCACAGTCTGCTGCACAAAATAAGCTAACTGGAAGTCCTACAATTCATCAGATCTTACCACATCAGTTAAGAATTTATTTTCTTCTTAATGTACTTTTAATATTATTTTTAATATAAAAGGACAGAAAAATGTCAGTTTCTCCCTCACTCTTTGTTCATAATAACTTCAATTCCAAATTCCCTAATACAGCATGACCATGAGTATGCTGAGAGCAGCTACGACCAGCATAGTTTGTAACTGTGAAGAAGAGAGCCTTGTTCTCACACTTTGAGAAATGAAAGTGAAGATGCTTCAACTGGTTTAATTTAACCTTGAACGGATGTGCCCAATCAGTTACAGAGTTAAAAAAAAAATCTGGCCTGTTGGTTCCATTACCTTCAACCAAGCTTCAGAGACAGCAAAACAGGTAATTGATAGGTAACTGAATTCTAAATCTCTTTGTGTAATGAAAGCTTTGTATTATGGGAGAAGGGGAGATCTTGGAGCAGATATTTTGATTGTCCCTGCTGGATTCACATTAAGAAGGCTGGATTCTCCTCAGGAAGTTAAGGCTCCTAACCTTTTTGCAGCATGTCTGTGAAAATGTGACCTTAAACATTTTTTTTCAACATTACTTTCAACATTTTTCACAACCACTTTTATCTTTTCTATAATACTACATTGTATGTATGTGTCTTCGTTCTTTAAAATATACACATGCTTGTGAATGTATTGTTTGTTCATCTGTAATCATCAGACTAACCAAACTAAGCCAGTTCTTACTAGAAAAAAGGGAAAATACATGTAAATTATAGTGATGGTGATATGACAACTGTTCTGACATTAGAAATTTTGTGCTTCATGCATGGCAATTATGAACATTCACTTATGCTGTTTATAGTAAGATTAGTTTTCTTCTCTCTGTATCAACTGTTTTCAGAGTTTGGCATCCAGTAATTTAACACTTTTCATTGAAATCATTCAGTAAATACAAGATAGGTGATTATTTTTTTAAAAAAGAAAGTACAATTAAGTCATGCACAGTTAAGTATCTTTTTCATTACGACATTTTCTGGCCAAAAAAAGGCCTGTTCAGAAGAAAACTCTTCACACAGTAATTTATTAACATGACCAACAACTCAAAATTTTGTATGGAAAAGATATACATATTAAATGTTTACTTTAATTCTGGGGGAACAAGAAGCAAAAATACCCTATGCTTGGCCTAAATATGTAATTTTATAAGGACCTTTTCAAAATTTTTTTTGCTCTTGTTGGAATTGATGAAAATCATACAGCTCCAAGCAAAAATAACAGTATGGAATTGCACTGAACATCAGCCACTGAATTAAAGGTTCAATCTCCCACAAAATCCAGGAGCATCAATACTTCATTTCTCATTTCAGACACCACTCCCTAACCACTCCATTTCCCCAATCTGCTTTCTAGCCTTCACAATTTGTAAGGTTGTTTCATTTAAAATATTTTTTGTGACTGCTATTAAACTGTCGTATACAATAAGTCCAAAAGTGACTAAAAATGAACTTCTACATAGTTTGTTACGCATTGTATATTTCATATATTGCCCAAATGACTCTATCCTTCATTGTCTTTCAACCCTCAAACCTTGCATTTAAGAACTGACATAGGCAGTGATTGCCAACTAGGGTCAAAATACTGCAGATTTAGTTCTGTTTCACTCTGATACACCTAAATACCTTCAGCTTTACCTACACAAATAATGCAATACTTATGACCAAATTAATTTCACAGTAAATGGTAAACCACAAACCCATTGTTTTTGCTCACAACTTTCAAGAGAGTGGAAAAAAATGATCCTTCAAAACCACACAGAAACCTCCAGTGACATTTTGAAAGTTGGACATTAGAATGATGAACACATTAAAAAATATTTGAGAGAGCTTATTTTCCAAACATTACAGAAAATCATTTAAATAAGGAGATGCTAATCAAATATTCTCTTCTCTCCCATACAGAAAAGTACAAAGTGAAGGTGGTGTCACAAGAACCAGTTTCCTGCTTAATGAACTGGACTGCATGCTGCTATGATGGCATATCTCCTTCAAAATTGCTAATGAGAAGAAGCATTTTGCTACCAATAATAAGTTACAAAGTTATGATTTCCAGTGCATGATTTAAAAAAAAAAAAAAATGCCTTTAGACAGTTCACATGAAGAACTTAATCCAAAATTATCCTAAGTACCCAACTAAAGAAGTGGTTTAGAGAACTACATCCAAAACACAGTATCGCTTATTTAATACACTGCTTCTTCATAGCCCTCTTTAATTAGAAGAACATATTTTTCCAGTTTCATGTCACCTACGAATATAAAAGCTTCTGTTTGTGTTCTGGAACTGATGTTGCTGTCTTATTCTTTTAGAAGGCAAATGAATATTTTATACAGAGCTTAAATAAGACTGAAATATTAAAATTACTGTAAACATTACGGATTTGGGCTGGACATTAGGAACATGTATACAATCAAATACTGCTCGTGGTGTAGTCCTGGTGCTCCTTACATTAGTTTGCTTTATTGTGTTTTCTGCAAGAAGATACAGGTATGTTCTTACCATAGTTGAGAGCTTCTGGAGCAGTCCACTTGATAGGAATCTGCTTTAGGCCTGATGATGAGTACACACCATCATCCTCTTGCCGGGACATTCCAAAATCACTTATTTTCAAGATGTTGCTTTCACCTACCAAGCAATTCCTTGCAGCCAGGTCTCTGTGTTAGAAGAAGAAATAAAACCCCGTATTTTTACACATTTGAAAGAACTTGAAGCCCTTTAAAATGGCTGATCCCCTCAGTCAAGATGGTGCTCTTAGAAAATATATTTAAGAAAGAGTGAAACAATTCTACACAGCAGTTGAGGAAAAAGCGAGGAAGGGTTAAAAAAAGTAAGAGAAATAATCTTGTGAACACCAAGGTCAGTAAAGAAGGCGGGGAAGGAAGTGCTGGGGATGGTGGAGGTGCCAGAGCACAGATTCTTCTGCAGCCCTTCGAAGGACCCATGCTGGAGCAGATCATGAAAGACTGTATCCCCTGGGAAAGACCCATGTTGGCAGGGGGAAACAGTGTGAGGAAGAAGGAGAAGTAGCAAGGAGCTGTTACAGGTTGACCACAACCCCTGTTCTCCATCTCCCTGCAGTAGGGTGGGAAGTGGATGAGCTGGAAATGAAGGAGCCTTGGAAGAAGTGAGGGATGGGGGAAAAGTACTTCAACTTTCACCTCTATTTCCCACCATCTGACTTTATTTTAATTGGCAATAAATTAACGATCCTCGAGACTGTTTTACCCACAGATTAATAAAACAGATTTTATGCAAAATGAAACAAAATTTGAAGAAGCATCCTGAAATATGTTCCCATAATTATGACAGACAGTGTGAAACTAGAGAACTGGCTTCATCCTCCCTTTGCCCATCTTATCCTGGCATTAGAGTTTCCATCAAAAATAAAAAGCTGCTCAGTTTTACAGGAAATGAATTATGGCTCAGTGATGGATGAGAAGCTCAGAAAATCAACAGCCTTCCTTTCTCTCTCCATCTCAAACATGTTCATTTTGATTAGGAGACAGTCTGCAGTAATACCTGTTTAAAAGACCCACTCTGGTTTCTCTACAGCATACATCTAGAATAATAATGCAAGCTAATAACATTAACATATAATATGCATATTACACTGCAGTGTTTCACAATGTATTGAAATACCATGTAATAAAATATATATTATTATTCCCATCTTAAAGTAATAAAATACAGGAAAGTTTTGAAAGGGGAAAAATGTTAAGCAACAGAAATAAATCTGTAACATTAGGAACATCTTGGGCAAAATATTTTTAAACTAAATTTACAATGTTTGTTTTCTGCTTAAATAGCTAATATGCTCACGAATGGCTCATCTTATACGAATATTCCAGAACACATTACCTTTAATGTTTTGGATTAGAGCTGTAGTGTAGTTTTAAAGTAAAACCCCATGCACATTCACAGGCTTAGAAGAATGATTGTGGTGCACCCAAACTAAATTAGTCTTGGAAGAAACTAACCTAGAACTCTTCCCATGGTGTACATTGATTTGTTTCCACTACTAATGCAGAAATAAAGGTCTGAACCAATGACAGACAGCTTCAGATGTTATGCATGGTATAGACATCAATGACATAGGACTAAACTATAAAAGTAAAAGCCTAGGGTCATGTATAAGGATGTTAAAGCACATTTATCTACAACTATTTTGATCAGCTGATTGATATTGATCATACTAGGTTATCTGATATGTACACAAACCTGTGTTTGAGCATAAACACAGTAACTTGATTTAAGAATTTTAACATAGTTGACTCACACAACTTTTATGCCACTAAGTTTCATGCTACAGTGATATAAATGCAGTTATGCTTGAAGTTAGAGAGGACACACCCCTTAAAAACTGGTCTGAAGTCATCCTCTAGTTCAAGACATCAAAAAATGTATGAAACAGGTCAATATGCAAAATTATGTTACATAATTTGATGTTAGCATGTGGTATTGTTTGGTGAAAGTAAGAGAGTTACAAAACAAAATGAAATTGTTATTGCTTATACTCAAGTCCTTAAAAATTGGCACCATGAAACTTCAAGAATTTATGGTTTAGGTTCCAATCATACTTTAGGGGACTTTTAAATTGCTTTAGTTGGTATAGTCTATATTTTGTGACATAAGGATGTACATGAGGAGTGGAAAATGTAATGAGTTCATATCTCAAAGAAAATTAAAATCATGGACATCTTCCTATCTGAGCCTGACCTAGCATTTAAACAAGTTCTGAGTCAGATTAAGAAAGAGCTGTGCACCAAGGTGTATTAGGATTATTCCTAATATATAAATTTTATTATTATGGAAATTAAATCATAAATAGTGCACAGTACGATGCTTATAAACAAAGATTACACTCAGTTGTCTGTTTTGTATGTGACAGTTCTTTCAGAGACATCGAGGGGAAGTGTTTTCCATCACTACAGAAAATTCACAAAAAACATTTCCATGAAAACCAAACTGGTATTTGAGAAATTTGGCAAAGACTGTGATACTATGTTCAGGATGTATATAAATTAACACTAAATCTTCTGAAAGACCACAAACAAAGACACACAGTCTTTGCTCCATGAAGCAGTTGTTTTCAAGCTGCCTGTTAGCTGGCAGTGGGTCACAGAATGATACTACTCACGCTGCAATGCTGCACACAAGTGCCAAGGGAGGAATCATGGGCCAGTTAGCTAATGGCCCACAACTTGTGCAGAGTCAAGTCCACCATCAATCTTTTCAGGCAATTCCTTTTCTCAGTGTCCTGGTTTTGGCTGGGATAGAGCTAACATTTTTCTCAATAGCTGCTACATGGGCTGTTTAGGGTTTACACTGGAAACAATGTTGATAGCGCAGGGATGTTCTTGTTATGGCTGAGAAGTGCTTGCACAATGTCAGTGCCTTTTCTTCTCCCCGTGCCCTGACAGCAGCAGGCCAGGGAGGCACAAGAAGCTGAGAGAGGGCATGGCCAGGGCAGCTGACCTGAACTCGCCCAAGGGCTATTCCATACCACAGAGCATGTCATGTCCAGTACATGAACTAGGGGGAGCTGGCAGGGAGGGGCAGATTGCTGCCTGGGCAATCAGTGGTTGGTGAGCAATGGCATTGGGCAGCACTTGGCTTTTCTTGTATTATTATTAATTATAATTATTTTTATTATTTTCTAGTAATAGTAGTAGTATATTTTTTCTTCTTACTGTTATTATTTTACTCTATTATATTGTTCTTATCTTAAAACCATGACTTTTTATTTCTTTTCTGATTCTTCTCTCAGTCCTANCACAACTTGTGCAGAGTCAAGTCCACCATCAATCTTTTCAGGCAATTCCTTTTCTCAGTGTCCTGGTTTTGGCTGGGATAGAGCTAACATTTTTCTCAATAGCTGCTACATGGGCTGTTTAGGGTTTACACTGGAAACAATGTTGATAGCGCAGGGATGTTCTTGTTATGGCTGAGAAGTGCTTGCACAATGTCAGTGCCTTTTCTTCTCCCCGTGCCCTGACAGCAGCAGGCCAGGGAGGCACAAGAAGCTGAGAGAGGGCATGGCCAGGGCAGCTGACCTGAACTCGCCCAAGGGCTATTCCATACCACAGAGCATGTCATGTCCAGTACATGAACTAGGGGGAGCTGGCAGGGAGGGGCAGATTGCTGCCTGGGCAATCAGTGGTTGGTGAGCAATGGCATTGGGCAGCACTTGGCTTTTCTTGTATTATTATTAATTATAATTATTTTTATTATTTTCTAGTAATAGTAGTAGTATATTTTTTCTTCTTACTGTTATTATTTTACTCTATTATATTGTTCTTATCTTAAAACCATGACTTTTTATTTCTTTTCTGATTCTTCTCTCAGTCCTATGGGGGGTGGGGAGAGGGTCAAGGAGTGAGTGACCATGCTTAGTGCCAACAAGGCTTAAACTGTGACACTTAGTTTGTGTCAAATAGGGAAGCGTTTTCATTGCCATCTCCCACAGAATATCAACAAAATGTTATGAAATGGTGAGTGCCAAGCTGTTGACAATGAGACAGAAAAAGATGCATTATGATAAAACTTAACTTACTAATAAAGCTCCAAATAGCAAAGTAAAAGTAGTAGAGCTCATTGTAAGTCTCACAGTATGAATACCTTTTTCTGCTTTTAGCTAAATCCAACATTTTTAAAGCTATAATGCTATGTATTACTTTTAATACATCACTTGTGTTAATAAAGCCTTTTGAGCATTTACTATATTTACTTCTGACTTAAGCAAACTTACTTTTTCTTTTCTCATATGTGAGGGAGGCTCCTTCATTTATTTAGAAAACACTTTAGATGACAATTTTTACTTCCCTTTTCTTTCACTTCATTCATAGTCTTTTAAAAATACTTTTAAAATCCTCTTTCAGGCATTTAGTTTTTTCTCATAATTCTTAATAGGAGTTTGTTCTTCGAGTACACAGAAACCAACAATGTTCAGTAGATCCAGTGATACTTAAAAATATAGCAAATGCTGCCAAATGTTCTGTGACTTTGCACTTTTAACAACTTGCCAGTCAGTGGAGTGAAATAGTATAACTTCATTCTCAGTGCCTCATCATCAGTCACTTCAGATTCTGGAGCTACATTCACCGCAGATGTATTTTCAGGAACTTTTTTTTCCTCTGTTTTCTCATTTGATATTTCTTTCTGATGTCTATTTGACAAACATTTGCAATTTCATTCCTCAGGCTTATCAATGTCCTCAAAGTTAAGAGTATTTGTTAGTATTTCTTCTGTCATTTTACATCTGTTTCACATCCTCACTTATTTGTTGCTGAATTTTCCACATTTCCTTGCATCTATTTATATTCTTAAGAGCTTATTTAAAAACTGTTACACTGAAAGCTATAGTTACATCAAGCTCTTCTTTTGTTTTTCTAATTCTGTTTTCACTATTTTTCAAAGATTTTCTTCACTGCTTCCTCATGTTTGATAGCCTCCTTTAAAAGGATGTTCATATTTTTCAGGTTACATACAAGAGTAAGATACTAAAAATGCATTTTGGTCACTGTGATTTATTAGAGAATTTATAGTAAGAATCTGAAAAAAGGTATCAAAATGTATTCTATCCATTGCTTTAGATTAATAACTAACAGATTTAATTTTCTTCCAGTCTCCCAAGATTCTAAGTCTTTTCAGTTTGTTTCAGATAAAATGAAAGAGCTGTATTATAATTGTGTTGACTGGCTTATAAAAAAGCATTTACATTTTAGCTTTCCATATGAAACACATGCAACAGACTTTCACTAAAGTCCACAAGACAGGTGACACAAGAGAGGTAAAATAATAAAATGTAAATCTATAGAGATGATCACTGCAAACTTGTAGTAGGCAATCAAAATTTCTAGATGGTTGTTTTAAAAAAAAAACGAAAACCAACTTGTCTTCTTTTCCCTAAATCCCTCAAGTATGCTCTATTTGTTTTCTCTTCCTTCTCCCTAATGTTCTGTAAAGCAAAAATCCTGAAATAATACAGTTACAATTGCATGGAATTAGGTATCTCTCTGCTTGGGATATTGGTTGTTTTTATTTTTTTTGGTTTTGGGTTTTTTTCCTCCCTCATATAGCATTTGCTACTTGCTGTAGGAATTCCATAAAATCAGTTCTTATATTTAACACAGAAACCAAGAAAATATTACTTATGTCACATTGTGAAAACTGTATAAATTGGGCACAAATTATATTGAGCTTCCAGAGAACAAGTTCATTAATAAAACAAAGGCTGACTCTCACTACTTAATATCAAGCTTATGCAAGTTCCAAGTGCTATTAGAAAGAAAGTGGCTTCTCTCCCACTTCTAAGGAATAAAAATTAATATGTAAACTGGAAATTCAAATTTTATACTCTGCTGCACAGTCCCTATAAACACAAACAAGACACAGACTAGGAATCACTAATGTGGGTGAATATGCTGAAATTGCAAGGGGTAACTCATAAGACTTTTGCTAAAAATCCAGCAGGTGGTTAAAGAGGAAGTACACACATTTTCTCTGTGCTGGGAGTTGTTACTACCTGGACTGATGTCTGTCAGTAGTGACATAAACCTCAAAAACTTTTCTTTAAGGACACTCTTACACCCCCTCCAACGCTTCTTCTCACCACAATAAAAGAATTACACAGCAAGTAATACCTAGTATTTCAATAGAATTCTGTCAATTAAAGCAAATCAAGAGAGTTAGCTCCTCATTATTAACTCAGCAGGACAGATTACTTCACTGAACTAATTAGCCATTTTATATCCCCTGTCTGGATCATGCAGTTAAAATATTCTTAGGTGATAAAGGCAAGTAATTAATTAGTGAACAATATCAGTTTATCTCCTCTGCACATTTAATTCAATGCAAATAGTCTGATAAAAAAAAAAAGGGGCAGCAAGTCTACAAGGGAAACTTATTTTTTTTGTGTATTGTAAGACACTCCCTGTCCTTCAAACACCTGAGGTAATTTTCAGTGGTGTCTAAATTGAAACACACCTACCACAGAACTTTGTTGATCTGCTGCTACTTTTGCTATATGTGGAGAACACAGCAAATAATGCGTGCCTAATCACAGAATCCCAAGGGCTAGAAGGGATCTCGAAAGATCATCTAGTCCAACAACACCTCTGCCAGAGCAGGACCACCTATAGTAGGTCACACAGGAACTCGCCCAGGTAGCTTTTGAATGTCTCCAGAGAAGGAGACTCAGCAACCCATCTGTGCAGCATGTTCCAGTGCTCTGCCACCCTCACAATGAAGACATTTTTCCTTGTGTTTCTTCAGAACCTCTTATGTTCCAGCTTGTACCTATTGCCTCTTCTCCTATCATTGGTCATCATTGAGAAGAGCCTGGCTCCATCCTCCTAACACTCGCCCTTTACATAATTGAACAGACTGGGAAAATATCAAGAAGGTGACCTTCCCCTTTTACACTTTGTTTTGCTTATGTCTTCATATGATTTTAGCTATCACATTCCAAATACTAATGTTTCTCCGTTCTTCATATAATGCAAGTTCATCTTCATCTTCACAGATAAACGACACAAGGAAACCAGAGAAAGGCCAAGATAGATACAATGTTGATTTCATAATAATGTCAGGTGTTCTACTTGCTACACATCATTTTAGTATTGCTCAACCATAAAACGAGTAAATTTTCCCACCTCACAGCATCACTGACATTCAGCTACACCCTCTAAAGCACTTTGCAGTTTTCAGGTGAACTTACAAGAAACTCCAGAAGAAAATGATTAACAAAATAAATCCCAAATATTTGTATTCAGTAGCTGACTACAAACACAAAATATAGATTTTATTTTAAAAAGCACTTTTTCTACAGAACTTTTATTTCTTCCACCTGTAAAATATATTCTACATTCCAGAAATAGTGCTCTCTCTTTGCTATGAGAGTAAGAGATATCATATAAGATGTTTTATAGCAACTTGTTGACCATATTTGTATGAACTAAGGTTAGAAAGTTCACATTAATCAAATGGAAAACTCTCCATAATAAAGTATAAAGATATAAAGAAAGTATAAGACAATATAAAACCCAATGAAGCTTAACCATCTAATTAACTTTTAATATGCTACAACAAAGTCCAACTAAAAAGTGATTGGTATAAACAAAGAATCTATTCACACATGTCAGATTTCTCCAAAATAACAAAACTATGTTCAGATACAAATTATGTCCTTTAGGCACTGGCAGATGTTTTAAAAAATGTTGTAAGGATAAACAAACTCTTGAGTATCACAGTGTTCCTAATTCAGAATTCCAAACATCTATGCATTACTACTGTCATCCACACCCTCAAAATAGTACTTGTTATGTTCCTGATTTTCCGAAAGTGCTTTGCTCAGTATAAGTTCAACTGTCACATGGGTCACAGTAGTAGATGATAAAGAACAAGAGCATCCCATTCAGAACTGCAGAGTGGGATGCATTTGGCTTATGAGGACAAAGCATATTGATTTATCTGTTGAGGATTGCACAGCTCAGTAAGAAAACTTTCGCTTGCAGTGAACCTAACCCTCAGTCCCACTCCACAAACATTATGTTATTTACATTCTGACAGCTGCATTTTTTGACAAGTGACAGCTGTCCTGGACTGTGCAAACACAGCAAGAAGAAACTTTCTAATAAACTGCTGGACAGAAAAAATAGTAATTCACATTTTCTGAACCATTGCTCATTGGTGCAAATGCTTTCACATATTCATGCTTGAAAATAAATCTAAGACGTAAAGTAAGATTAAAAGTTACTTGTTGTACAGTCATTTCTGATGAACAAGCATAGTATGAGGATCAGTGTATTACATTCATTGTTACAGTCTGCAAAATGCTCAGTCACTAATGGACTAACACACAATTACAATAAGGTATACCTTGAGGCAGGTACAAATATTGGGCACACTGTGTTAGATGCATTATTTAAGTATTTTTCTAGAGGAGTAGCAGTACTGTCTTCAGCACTTCGAACAGAATACTTTCCCCAGTGTTTATGTTTAGAGCCAAACTTTGTTTTACTTCTTGACCGTGACAGGGATCACTCATGCCTCAAAGAGCATGAAGTGTCCTTTTGGAGGCACAAAAACGAAGCATAAATGCTATACAATGTTACTGCCTCCTACAGATTTAGTTCTAGTCTGGGTACCTTTTTACTAGGAACAAATTCAGGTTGGTGTCACAAACTATATGGCGCTTGTCACCTACAGAGGTAATAATAGAGGAAAAATAAGCAAATACAAAGTTACTGTTTTCCAACCAGAAATGGCTCCAGATCTACTGATACAACTTTTTCCTTCTTTGAGTTTTATTAATGGAAGTTACTATGAATCCCCATTTTCCTGATAGGAAAGGTTTCTGTACCAGTTATTTTAAAAGATATAAAGACGGGAATGGTAGACAGTGATCAGTTCCTCAGACTATGAAGACAGAAATGAAGCAATTAATCAATACATTGTCTATTCATCCTGTTTTTGTTTGTTTGGTTTTTTTTCTTTTTTCTTCCTCTGAGGTTTTCTTCACAAAGTCTCCTTCTGGGGCAGAAATATTCGTATCAGCAGCATCTAAATGTTTCTCATCTGCATTGTTTCTCAGCTTTTTAGAACTGAGTAGTTATTGTCTGTATTTTTCTGAACAATTACTTTGATGAAAACTGCATCATAGCCATTTTAGTCTGTAATGGTCTTCTTTGCATTTATATCCCTCTAGATTTTCATACCCTGTTTTTCCTGCAGACTATTGAATAAACGTAATAGGCTGAGCAAAATGCGAGACTTATTAATGTCTAATTTTCCCCCCCCTTGTACTTCATTTATATCTTGAAACAAAGGTTTGCAATTAAATCTCTTTTGTGTGCTGATTTATCTCATTTGTTTGGAAGAAAAGCTTACCTTATCTTTGTCAAATGTGAATAACATAAACAGAGTATATTATTAATCCCTATAATTTCATAGCAATTCTCAACATTCAGTAGGTAGTTGTTCCTTCCTTTATGAAGTTATGAGAGTCAATGACTTATATACCATACATTTTAGAGACATGAGAAAGCCCTTTACAAATTAAGCTTGTAGAATTGAACAGTAACCTGTCAGCCTCCTTGGTTCTCAGAAACTAATAGTTTAGACCATGACAGTAAAAAGAATAGAAAATTTACAGAAAATAATCCTAGTAATAGTCTTAATGAAAAATATGGGTCTGGACAGTCATAGAACTGGATAAGTAATTTTATGGAAACTCTACAATATTAGGGCAACTCAAAAGTGGAAAATGCATTCCAGGAATCCCCAATGGCACAACAAACACAGGAATAATATCACTCTTCTGTACTCTTGGAACACAAATTCAGCTGAGACAGACAACAGGTTTAGGCACTACTCATTTTTAATTGCTAACACCAAGAATGTTGT
This sequence comes from Urocolius indicus, assembly GCA_013401255.1. Classification (NCBI taxonomy): domain Eukaryota; kingdom Metazoa; phylum Chordata; class Aves; order Coliiformes; family Coliidae; genus Urocolius; species Urocolius indicus. The sequence continues at coordinate 14,586 of WBNH01012714.1, read as the reverse complement.
ATTCTCGTAACAGTTTAGCTCTAAACACATTCCTGAACATAAATCTACTCCTCCTCCTACTAGCAGACAGGTATGTATGAAGATTTCAAAAGCAACAGAAAAGAACAGACTGAAGTTCATGGCTTTTTGTTATATAAAGTTTTATATAGGCACCAGATGCCAATGCACTTTACTTAATGAAGTTAAAAATGAGAAGCTAATAATCAGGGTACAATTAAATTTAGCATACAGCATAATTAAGATACAAGAAATTATATATTCACAATATTAATATACAAGGCATAAAGAAAAACCAAAGAAATCAGGTCTGATCGCAACTGAGGAAGAAAAGACAGAGCAAAGAAGTAGTAGAATCAAACAGTGCTAGACAAGAAGATTATGATGTAGCAATTTTGTAGCCAGAATATGAAAAAAAACACAAAAAATTTCTTGAATTGTTAAGAGGAAATCATGAAGAAAGAAAATAACAAAGAGAGGGAGAGAAGAATCAACTCAATTTAAATAAATTATACACTGCAGATTTCTTATTTACCAAGGGAAAAATTAACTGCATAGTACAGGTAGCATATGGTAGCTAAGCATTCTTAGCAGTGGAAACCAATTTGACAAAGATATATAATAGTAGTTCAGTGATTCATAATTTTCTAATCAGAGTAAAGAAAACTTTGTAATTTGTACCTTATAAGATCTGGTTTTAATCAAATACTGTCAACAAATTATTACTGTAATGTTAAGATATTTTAGTGTTCTAAAAATAGTCTGTTTTGTGATTGTCATTAAAAAAATCTAAAGTAAATGGAATGAAAATTATGATGAGTAATAATTCACTAATTGCTCTAGCCAGCTAATTAAGATTTGCAGTTAATTTACAGAAATACGTAAGAAACTTGATGTGGCTAATATATTAGAGATTATTATATATAGAAATTGAAAGGTATGAAATGACTTATTAATTTTTTGTAAATTAATGAGTTAGGAAATACGCTGAACCTCTCTGACACTCTTCATTGCTGTAACTTAAAAATTCTACACAAAATCTAAAACCAACCATAAAACATAAAGGTGGAATAAATAACCTTGCACTTGGTAACAAGAGGAAAAAGAAAAAAAGACTATGTGGAAGAAACATGAGATGACAGTGTACTGATTAAGGACCATGACTATATCTCATATGGCAGGAAATGTGAGTGGTCTGCTATAGCTTTCAGAAACTGGAAGAACTATACATGTATGTTCATCATGGCAAGATTTTATAGCTGGGAAGAATGAAAGAATCCGTGTTAGCAAGCCCAGGGGCTCTAAGTTCATCACCTACTGAACACTTTTTTCTTCTATGAAAACTCCATAATATCTCATTAAGTTATCTGTTACAAGACTGTCTTTTCCCTGGAAAATCCAGACTTTCATATTTAGAATATGCTACCCTGCCTCTGGCTGTTATCTCTCTCTACTAAAACATGCTCATTCATGAATAGTGTTGATTGCCTATGGATCTGGAGTGAGCCTGTGTCCTCTGGGGACAAGTCAGGTTTGTTGGAGGTGTCAGAAACACTCTCCTGTGCTTAATCTCAAGACAGAAATAAATTTAACTATTAGAAGACTAGTTCAAAGCCATGGATTTACTATACCTGGCTACCACTCTGAAATATTTCCACACAAAAAACCATTCTAGAACTACACTGATTCATCACAGAATCACAGAATCATTTCAGTCGGAAAAGATCTTTAGGATCATCCAGTTCAACCACTAACCTCACACTGCCAAGCCCATCTCCTTCATTATTGGAGAGAAATGACAGACTCCATCCACAGTTGTAGAGAGTGACCATATCTCCTCTCAGTCTCCTCTTCTCTAGGCTAAACATCCCCAACTCCCTCAGCCACTCCTCTTAAGATCTGTTCTCCAGATCCTTCACCAGCTTCTTTGCCTCTCTCTGGACACACTCCAGCACCTCAGTGTCGTCCTTGTAATGAGAGGCTCAGAATTGAACATAGTATTTTAGGTGCAGCCTCACCAGCACCAAGTACAAAGGGTCAATCACTTCCTTGTTCCTGCTGTCCACACTATTTCTAATACAGCCAGGATGCCATTGGCCTTCTTGGCCACCTGGGCAGACTGCTAGCTCATGTTTAGCTGGCTGATGACCAACAACTCCAGGCCATTTTCCATCAGAGCCCTTCAGCCACTCTGCCCCAATCCTGTAGCACTGCACGGGGTTGTTGTGGCCCAAGTGCAGGATCCAGCTCTTGGACTTGTTAAATGTCATGTAATTGGTTTCAGCCCATCTACCCAGGCTGTCCAAGTCCTCCTGAAAAGCCTTCCTGCCCTCAAGCAGCTCTATGCTTCAGTCGAATTTGGTGTCATTGGCAAACTGACCGAGGATACACTCAATCCTCTCATCCAATTCACTGATAAAGACATTAAGTAGAACAGGCGCCAACACTGAGCCCTGGGGAACACCACTAGAGACTGGCTGGCAACAAGATTTAACTCCATTCACCACCACCCTCAGGGCCCAGCCATCCAGGCAACGAGGCACAGAGTGAAATCTTGGTTCTACAAAGCTAAATAACTTAATGGAATTTGGATTTCAACTTTTTTTAGACTTAAATTCATTAAAACATTTGACTGTGTCACAGAATCAAATAATCACTACAGTTGGAAAATACCTTTAAGATTAGTGAATCCAACCATTAACCTCACACTGCCAAGCTCATCACTAAACTAAATCATGTTTCTCAGCATCACATCTATGTCTCTTTTGAAGTCATCATCTCTAGGGATGGTGACTTCACCATCTCCCTGGGCAGCCCATCCCAGTGCTTAATAACCCTCTTGGTGAAAAAGTTCTTCCTAATGTCCCGTTGAAACCTCCCCTGGCACAACTTGAGCTAATTTTCTTGTGTCCTATCACTCATTACTGGACAGAAGAGATCGATCCCCCACCTCAATCCAACTATTCTGCAGGTAGTTGTAGAGACTGATTATATCTCCTCCCAGTATCCTCTTCTCTAGGCTAAACATGCCCAGCTCTCTCAGCCTCTCCAGACCCTTTACCAGCTTCATTGCCCATCTCCAGCCATGCTTCAGCACCTCCACGTCTTTCTTGCAGTGCGTTTCTCTAGTGAGTACAAGGGGAAAATCGTAAGCAAACACTGAAGATCAGCATAAGAAAATATCAGCTCCCCACATAAATTCAAGTCTGCTTCTTGAACCATCTCTGACTTTAGATCTCTTGCACTGATCTTGTTTCAGTCTTTTTGCTAGAAACACACCTTTCAAACACAAGTGAGCGATAGAATAGCAAGTCAATTGTCAATGTGATTGTTTTTCAGTATGAAATTCCCAACAGAAATTTCTTCATTACCTCTCGTCACCATGAGTTCTTGTGTACTCTCAACCAGAACCCATATACAAGTAATCATATACTAGAGTCTACCTACTTTGAGTAGCTAAACACTTGTACTTAGTAATTGAAATATCTCCCTCCCCACCCTGCCCAGTTTGAAATCCATAGTGTCTTCTTTTAATAGGGCTGGCAAGATGACCTTTGATTAAGACAATCCTATAACCCTGGAAAACATACACTTTGACAGAGAGACACATTTGAAGCTTTTCTTTAACGGAACATTTTCCAGAGTCCCCTGCACTCTTCTTTGTCAAACCTGTATTCAGTAAGGGGTTTATTCATTACAGAAAACAAACAAACAAACAAACCAACAAAACCCAAATGAAACAAAACCACTTATTACTTCAGGTTCTTTGAAAATTAAGCCTTTGCAGTCTTTATCCTCCTGAGACTGACTTAGAAACATATTTACTATGCTAGTCCACAGAAGGAGAGAGCAGAGCTTTACATCTTGGCACAAAAACAAGTAGTTACAACAAACCACTGTGGATTGTACTTTTTTCCAAATTTGTTCAGTTTTTCTAAAAGCAGACACAGTATCTTGAGAGAAATTGTGCAAACTACTCTGCACATGAATTAATACAGGGGAGTGACACATAGAAAATAGGAATCACAGAATTCTCTTGGTGACAGGCCAAAGTAAATACTCCTTTTCCATAAAGAATAACAATATCAGCTTCCTTTAGATACACATAGTTAGTGTTTGTCACCTGCAATCATAGCAACTGTGGAAACTAGCACTGTAAGTTCTCCAAATCTGAATGTTAAGTTTTGCCTGTCTTGGGTCATGTTTACTTAATGCACTCCTTTCCATATATACAAAAAGACTCAAGTGAAAGAATCTCCAGCTTCTGTTTTCAAAATATTTTTATTATATCAATCAATAATCAAGCCTATTTTACGTTTCTTACATTTACTTACAATGCAATTCGTTACCTGTATTGGACAACTTAAATCAAGTACTTTCTATCTTTCGCATTTTATTTTTTGCCTTTCTCTGTCTATCAGTTTTGCCTATACTTTTGCTTCTTCCTGAGCTACCACTTATTTATCACTAAAATATGAGTGTTCAGATCTGCAGCACTTCATTTAATGTATCTCTCTGTTATTCACAGCAGAAAAATTTAAAACCTCCCCATTTAAGCATTTGTAAGCTTTCTCATCATATTGATCTCCAAAATCCTTCCCAGAAATTACTCCAATAGCAGGAAGATTTTCAAACCAACTATTTTTTACCTATTCTGCCATCATAACTCCTACATAGTTTTTAAAAACGTGAACTTGGCCCTTATTTCACTGATCTGTTTTTATTTCTCAGAATTCCTTAGACTTGATGAAGTATGTGACATCCAGCTTTAGCAGGAGTTTTTTCTATTCAGGCTTGAGTGACTCAGCTTAAATCTGTAAACAACAAAATACTGTAACATTGATTCACCAACTCTTTCAGCTCCATGTACCTTGATGATCTCCTTCAGTCTTCCAAATCAGTTAACATGCCAATAAGGCTTTCTTCACTGCCTCCTGCCTTGCAAAAGGGAATTTTGAAATAGCCTTTTACAAAGAATAAGTCCCTATTTCAATCAATACAGTGATATAAAAATGTTTCATAAAAGCATATTCCTGCACTGCAATTTTTCCAAATGAGGCAGAAAGAGGCAGAGAACTACAAAGCAATGACAAAAAATGAGATAACATAACATATAACATAACATAACATAACATAACATAACATAACATAACATAACATAACATAACATAACATGCACTTAGTTTTCTGTATGTTTTATTTTGCTTGTTTTCTGCAATTGTGATGCCTTCAAGATGCATAACATTTGTTCAGAATCTTTTCTGTGAGCAGTACTTACTGGAACTGAATTTACCTTTGAACTGATTTGCAAAACATCTTTATTCTTATACAATAATAAGCTGCAAAACAGCATCATTATTTCACAGAGGTAGAACAATATGCCATCTATGCTTATGCAGAAGTAATACATACAATGTTTTCCAGTAGCATAAACTTTAAAACTAACTTCTTTCATGAAGGCACAATTAAACTCCTTTTACATTCTTCATTTGTTTTCACTGCATACACAGCCATATACCTATGCTGAAGGTAATAAATACTTCAGTGATAAAACTACAGCAATATAAAGCTTAGAGGCACTTCTGAAAAAACTCCTGAGGCACTGTGAAGAACTACAGTACAGTAAGGTATATCATCACTAGTACTATCTGAAAAAACACAGTCAATAAACACTCTGTCAAATTCACAAAACAGGTGTAACTGAATATGCATATATATATATATGTGTGTGTGTGTGTGTTTGTATAAAAATTAGAAAAGCAAAATATGTTTGTTTTCCTCAGAAAAGCAAATATATTTGGGAAGATAAGATTCATTACCACTGACATATAGTCTACAACTTTTTATTAAAATGAAAGTAGTTTCCTGTCTGAGACAAATGGAGTATATTTCCCTTTGGAATGTCAAGAATTGGTATCAGGAAGCCAACAAAATATTAAACAATACATTTCAATCAAGATTCTCCATTGCAACAGGTCTATGACAGAAGACCAAATATTATATGTGCTACATTGGAAAGATGTATGATCTTACTTCCACCACAACAGCTTTTACAAACACTAGCGATATGTTGTTTTTATCTTAGTTTCAATGTCCTGTACTCTCATTTTTTACTTTTCACTTCTTAATTAGAGAGAATCTGTTGTTTTCATGCAGTGAGTAGATTTGTTCTTCTAAAAAGACGTTATTCAAAAGATCTGTAAATTCATAATATTTACCAACAAAAAAGTGGTATTGCCATTAAATAAAACCAACTCTAACACAATACCATAGCATTCAAAATCCTACAACGTGCTGAACAGAATGAGTTTAAGAAATTTTGTTTATATTTCTTTCAACTCCATTTGCTTTATTTCTAGCAAAGCTTATTCTTTTTATAAGAAGGAATTTTCTATATCGAGGATATTTCATGAGAAAAAGATGTATTGACTCAAATCCACAAAGGCAAAAACACCAAAGTTTTTCAAAACATGCATCTTGTGTAACAAGTGAAAAAAAATCTAGATTTCCTCCAAAATTTCTTTGAAATTGTTTATAACTGAATAATTTATCCTGATTTCTTACAATAAATATGAATCCTTCCTCTAATTAGCTTTTAACACTTTTCTCCTCACTGTCTATAAAACCATTTTTTTTAATGCAATAACTTTGTTTTGGTTTTATACAAAAGGACAGCTGTCTTACAGGAATAAAATAGATACACTTACAGAAGACCTGATAACATAACTACATGCATCATACACAACATTTTCCTATAGTATTTGTCCCTGCAAGATTATTCATTTCAATGCAAACCAGCTCACGAAAGAGGCAAAAGACAGCTCCCAGTCAAGCGGTACATGGGAACTTTCATCCAGTATAAATCCACTGAGTGTCGTTTCCCCTTTCCATATGGTAAACAATTATGCTTTCTTTAATGAAAAGACAAAGCAGAGAAATCAAGAAACTCTACTGGCCACCGATTTCCTGATTTCTCTGCTTTCTTTAATGAAAAGACAAAGCAGAGAAATCAAGAAACTCTACTGGCCACCGATTTCCTGATATCGAAGGAAATCTTTGACAGGACAGGACAATATAACAGTTGCAGTGGACTGGCAGGAGCAGTCTGAATGGAAACCTTGTTCTACTGTCATCCTCAGTCCAAGGAATATAATTCATCAGGGCTGCTGTATTAGTTTCATTCAGAAACACAAGATCTAAAAGCTGGAAACTGAGGCCTCAGGTCACATACACATTATATGTAAATACACAAAACACTCACGGTTCCTTAAAAATACAATACAGTCAATTGACTGGAATGAAGAAACTACCTTCTAATAGCACAGCTCATCTCTAATTGCTAATTAAATCTCTAATTTCAGTTGAAAAGTGAGATGTACCAAAACAGAAAATGAAATTTAATCCTGTTATAAATATCTAGCTATAAAAATTAGGTAGACAAAGAAAAGTTTTTCAGCTTCCCCTGTATTAGCAGTTATTAGTGAATTCTATTGCCACATATATTTTTATTACAGTAGTTTATTGTCAATATGGACATAGCATTTTTTAAAAACAACTAGGTCTGCAAAATAGTTCCGCAGTAACATGTCAAACAATTTATCTATTACTATAGGTATTGTAACTCTACATAACATTTTAAATCATCATCCATGGAAAAGTGACATAATGAAATCTCAGAGGTCTGAAATAATTGGATATTTTCCCTAGTTTATGTGGAACACATAAAAGATGATATTGAAGCACAAGCTGAATAGGGAGCACTAGGGAATGTTTACCATAAAATGAAAATATCAACCTCATTGAAACCTTTAACAGACACTTCAAAACATTAATATAATTGACTAACATTGGCTGACCAGACTGGATTACCCATGATGCCATTCAGTTGGTAAGCAGACTGTGTATCAGTTAGATATAAAATGAAAAATATAGAAAATGTCGATTAAACAAGATTAGTTGTAACTGTCTTGTTAAAGGGAAAATCAATGATGGAAAATGAGATTTATTTTTTTCTGGATTCATTTCATATAAAGATACTTCTATTTGCTATTTTAAACCGAGAATCAGCAAAATCTAATATCCTATACTAAATCATCCCCTGGGAAATATCAATTATTAATATTAGCCTTAGAACGGCCACAGTCAAACAACAACTATGTTTTGCATTTGTATTAACTTACATGTTAATGCTTAACTTATAATACTTTATATATTATAATACTTTCATACTTATTGACTTATATTTTAATTACGTTTTAATGCTTTACCATTTAGTATTCATCAAGAGTAGCAAATAGGAGAGATAATTGGTACTGGAAGTTCTGAATGGAAAACAAAATCCATCCTAACAGAAGCGGAATAAAATAATGTGTTACTCTTAACAAAATAAGGCACCACAACTTCCAGTTCTATCATTAACGTGTAAATCATTAATATAATCATATGTGTAGTCTACTGTTTATTTATACAACAGAGTAACATCAAAAAGCCACAATTCAAATATTTCCTGCATACTGTAACCACTGATTCCTCTGGTAAGAGGACTGCATTGAGCATAAGTCAGGAATATATTAAAGATGGCATGGTCTTACTGAGATAGAATGGTATTTTGAGTTTCACAGTTGTAGTGGTTTCGCCTGGGCCAGGTTTTTGGTAGTGGGAAGAGATACAGGAGTGGCTTCTTTAAACAAAGATCTGCCAGAAGCTTTCCCTGTAGCTCACAGGCTTAGGGCCAGTTAATTCTAAGATGGACCTTGCAGCTGACCCAGGCTTGGCCAATTAGTGACTGAGGTAATACCTCTGTGATTAACATATTGGAGAAAGAGAAGAAGTTGCTGTGTAGCAACAGGGAGCGAGAATGTGAAAACATCTCTGCAGGCACCAAGGTCAGTGGAGAAGGAGGGGGAGGAGGTGCTCAGGCCCTGAAAGAAAGACTCTCCTATGAGCAGTACTGCAGCCCATAGCGAGGCAGCTGTGCCCCTGCAGTCCATGGAGGCCACCAGGGTGCAGAGACCCACTTGCAGCCCATGGAGGGCCCCACACTGGAGCAGGTGGATGCCTGAAGGAGGCTGTGACTCTGTGGGAAGCCCATGTTGAAGCAAGTTCCTGGCAGGACCTGGGAGCCTCTAGGGAGAGACAAGCCCACACCAGAGCAGGTTTGCTGTCAGGACTTCTGATCTTGTGAGAGACTCAGGCTGGAGCAGTCTGTCCCTGAAGGACTGTTCTCCCGGTGGACAACCCACGCTGGGGCAGGGTGTGAGGAGCTGCCTTATGCTGGAGCAGTTCATGAGGAGTTGCAGCTCCACGTTGGAGAAGTTTGTGAGGGACTGTCTCCCGTGGGAGGGACCCCATACTGTAGCAGTGGGAAGTGTGAAGAGGCGTCTCCCAGAGAAGAAGCAGTGGCAAAGTAATGAACTGACCACAACCCCCATCCCCTGTGCTGCAGGGGGGAAGGAGGGAGAGTCCTGGGAAGTGGGAGGGGTGGGGGAAGTGTTTTAAGATTCAGTTTTATTTCTCATCTCCTTGTTCTTAGTGTTTCTTTAATAAATCAAACCTTTTTCTCCCTAAGCTGAGTCTGTTCTGCCTGTGACACTAAGGGCTGATTCTCCATCCTTATCTATGTGCCTGTTACTCTAACTACAAGCCTCATGCAGCTGTAGCAAAGCTAAATCTGAGATAGCTAATTTGCTTTTAAGAGGGTTTGGTATGAAATTCAAATAAAGCACACCTGGGTTTTCAACCTCTACAACAAATACACAGGTTCCACACTGAAAAATGTACTCTTGTCCCTTTTAATATCCTTTGTTATTCAGCATGCTAGAATTCAATAGCCTAGCAAAACAGATAATAAATTTGAAGGAAGCTCACTTTTTATTCAGAAGTAGCTCTTCACCATAGCTCACATGCACTTACGCTACAGCATACTTAGAATTCAATACTCTCTCTAATTTATTATACTGAGTTTAAAGTATACAATATTAATAATATTTGACGTGTTTAGATACTCCTTAATAGTTTCAGATCAGACTCATATAACCTCATTAAAGAATAAAATAACTACATTGCTCAAATAAGACTTCAGACAACCTGAATTACCAATTCAGAACTGATTCAACTGGAATTGTAAATGCATTCCTCTAGGATCAAACCATGCTTATCAATGTAACGGTGGAAATGACTGTAAATTGCAGAAAAACGAAATATCTTGAAAAGCCTTGGAAATCTGTTTTTAAGAGCTGAAACATGGTATCTAATAATGTAATCTATTCCTATATGGCAAGGAGAGGGGAAACCTAGCAGTACCCACCTGTTTCTCTTAGATGACAGCAGAAGACCACTGTATTAGTTGTGATTTGAAATAGCACATTTTGAAGAAACAGTAGTGTGAAAATTCTGAAAAAATAATTTACTGGAACATTTGAGACCACTGACACATTAGTGTTGCTAATGCTATGGTCCAGAAGCAGTTTTAATAGCTGCTGCTGAAAAAAGGATCTTTTGCAGACTGACTACCCCAACAGCAGCACACCTCTGGAGTGCAGAGACAGACTGAAGACTCCAAGATTTGGTACAGCATTAGCAATCTGTCAGCAAACGCTGCAGCCTTTAAGACAGATGGAGCATTCCTTTTTTACAAGGAGCAGAGTGCCAAGCACTCCTGACGCAGCAGCAGTGCCATCCTTTTGGCAACAGTCGAGGCTTATCAACAACCAGGACTCAAAACAGCTGCTCTTTCCGTGCATGTTTTTTTGTACAGACTTAGTGGACAGATCCTCAGCTACCTGCAACAGAGAAGCGAGAAGGAAGACTTCTGCAATCTTCCTGTACACTTGCAATATGGATCATCTGTCCAAATAAACTCTATGCATTTGTTTATGCAATGTTTATGCAACACTATGCAATGGTTCAACCATTAGTAACTCTTATAACCAATAGACTAAATAAAAAAATAACCAATGGCCCATGTAAAAACTGCAATGCTATAATTGCATAGTATATTTATAGTCTAATAAAGTCAATGGAAATATTGTTTCTAGTGGACAAAAACTTACTAGCTAAAGGCCAACTCAGAAGGTTGCAGACAGCATGTCCATATTATGAAATAAAAGCCCAATACATGGCACTATAATGTGTCGATCAAATTCAAAGTTTGACAAAAAAATTATTTTATAGATATGATAGAAGAAACTTTGGTGGCTTTTGTTTTTAAACACTAACAACACACCTGTATAATGTGGTCTACAGAAAGTAACAGTTCTTCATCAAAGTTTTGATTTCTGGTTTTAACTTTAAATAGAATGAAATAGAACTCTTAATAGAACAATTTCATATAAAGCAGAGACATGCTTTCATAAATAAGGCTTGAAATTATAATTATTCATGACATTTATGTAGTGTTTCAGCTGTACTACTGGCAATTCTCTGAGAGATTTATTTATTGAAGTATGATCAACTACTATCATTACACAACAGTACATATTTTTTTGATTCAGTAGTAAATGATCAACTATTTTCTGTGAAAGAAAGATATTTAAATGGAATCTTGCATCTTAAATTTTATACATGCAGTTCTGAATGAATCACAAAAAAGCTAATTAATAATGGCAAATTAATGCTTGCACAATAAAACTTGAAGAGTCCATCTAGTTCACCAAATGTAGCCCTTCCTCATAAGTCACCATTAGCACCGAAAACTACAGAAACTACAATAAATGTCTTGGGTATTGCAATTGCCCAAGAGGAAATGCAGTAATCAGAGAAACCCGTTGTGCTCTAGAATAAGCAACCTCAGAACAGAACCAAAGCAGCCAGTCCATTGAGCAATGAATTGCTTGGAATCAGTCAAAAGCAGGCACACAGAAGTATTTAGCTCCTGTCTTCAACTAGATTTAGGCAGAGAAATCAAGCAGGCAGGTTCTTCCCTCTCTTTAGGAAGGAGATCTACTCAGTTTTAGAGCTAAACCATCACTCTCTTGCTCTCCGGAGACTTGAGTCACTACAGACACACTAAACTGAACAATATCTATGCTAAATTGAATAGGATTGCTTGTCTTTTTTTTATTTTTTTTTGCAGTAGCTGAACTATTGTCCCAAGAGGAAATGGAAGATTTACAAGAAAGGAAAGACTGACTTAACTGTTTAGTATAGTTCTGAAGGCATTCATGGTTATGAAAGACATATGACATCTCTTTCCAAAATTCTTTACACTAGGAGTTACAAGACTGAAAGAGACAAAGTTCTGAGGACAGAGGAGATCAGGGAAACTAGATTAGTAAGAGGGAAACAAGTATTTCCTAGTAATGGTCTAATGAAAGCTATTCTGAATTAACATCCACAGAGTCAGCATTTCACATCATGAAGCTAAAACAGCCACTTTTAATATGGTGTTTGTAAAGGCTAGAAAACTAAAGCAAAACTAAAGTAATAACATGACTAAAAATAGAAGAAACGGACCATAGATCATCTTGCTAACCAATACATCTTCTTTCACAAAGCAGGAGACTTCCAGAAAAGAAATGTATTGATTGAAAAGAAAACTTTACTAAGGAATACACCTTGAATGCAGTTAGTCTGCCTCTTTTCACAAACACAGTGCATATATAGAAAATAAGTAATTTGAACCAAATATCAACTTTATGCTACATTTACCAGATGCATAGTTGAAGTATACTCCTGCTAACTTCAGTGGAAAACTGACACTGGCAATATTTATTCATTGATCACTTTTAAGATTCCAACTCATACTACAGCTCTTTCCTAATAATGCATCTTCAAATTTGTTTAATGACAGAAATTAAAGATTGTAAGGAACCTGTAAGAAATTCAGGGGGACAACTGTCCCCTGGTTACTAAGCTGCTCAGCATCATTTTTGAAGATTCATGGAGGACAGGCAACCTGCCTGAGGACTGGAGAAAGGCCAATGTGACTCCAGTCTTCAAAAAGGACAAGAACGACTACCTGGGAAGCTATAGGCTGGTCAGCCTCACCTCCATCCCTGGAAAGGGTGTGGAATAACTA